>JAZGUH010000262.1:600000-758177 GCA_037893225.1 Hippasteria phrygiana
CACAAAGTCTATGGGCCACGACAGAAAAAGTCAAAGTATTTTCAAAGAATAAGTTGAAATTTTCCCCTCCTAAATTCGTGTTTCTTCATCAGATTTACACTTTTTGGTAGTTTTTAAGTCATATTAAGGGAAAATAAGTGATGTCCGGATATGGAACTCTTTCCTTAGTGTATATTGAGGGGGGTGTCCTTAGGGTGCAAAGTTAACATAGCAGCTGTATAATTCAGTAAAGATGTCTGTGGGCGAAGCATTAACTAAAGCATATAAATGTACAACTATAATCAAATCAACAAAATTAGCTGGCCTAACGTTCTGAACTTCAGCAAGTTCTTTCTCATACAACTATATTTATTTTAAATTTTTGCAAACATACGACCTTGCTGGGGTAGGTCGGGCCTATCTTCATCAGGCCTTCATATCTCAATCCCATGCAGAGTCTACGGGCATTTCTCAATCCGGGCTTCGGCTTCCACTCCATTTGGAAGCTTTGAAGCAAGCCTCTGGTATTTTCAGCTTCAAATCCGAGACTGTTGCAAACAGTAGAATACTGAGCACTCAGCCATAGCCCACCAGAGAGAGCCAGTCCCCAAAAAAGGCCAAAGCCGAAGTCGAACTTGAGAACTGCCGCCGAAAAATCTAAACAGCACAGTTTTCCACCTATGGTAGGATCAGCAGTATTTGCAGTATGGGTATCCTGAACATGCAGTACATGCTACTGGTAAAACCACACTGATACTTTCCAGCTTATCCTATTAAAAGCTGCATGCAGTCTGTGCTTAAAACTACAATACCATCTCTAGTAAGGCCAAGAAAAACCAGAAAGTGTTGAAAGGTAGTATACATCATTTGCTTTTGCTGTAATTTTCAGAAATAAATGCATTTGGGGGTTAGTATTTTATGGCAGAGCTTACAAAACTGTTGAAGGCCTGAAATAACATCCTGTGAGCCCAATCCGTCAAAGTTTGAGCCCAATCCGTCAAAGTTTGAGCCCAATCTGTCATAGTCACAAGACAACAGTGAAAACCATTCCGTTTTAATAGCTGTTTTGTGCGTATATTCATTAAGCCACTGCCTTTCCTCGAAGATGACAGCGTTTCAGAAGGAAATTTTTTCTCAGGATTGGTACTGATATCGTTATCAACAATAAGCTTCCAAACTGAAACTAATCATTGTTTTTTATCAGTACCAAAGCTACATGTATATCACTCTTCTTACTGACGAACCTCTTCAAAAAGTTTTCCAGAAAATGATGCAGATCGTTTTTGTCGCCCAAAAGCATCAAATTAAATTATTCGCAAAAACCTTTTTCTGCAGCATACCCAGGAAAACTTCTCATGATTTTTCTTCTGAAAATGTATAATGGTATACTACATAACCACACATTCTTGTATTCTTGTATTTCATGGAACAAGACAAACATCTAAAGACAGTGTTAAAATAATCCAGTCTAAAAGCATGCTACAATCCTGGCCAAAATGCTTGGGCCAAGTGACAATAAACATACCCTCCACGCGCCCACGCTCCCCCGCTCAATGTTGTAATCTCAAGCTGGAGTGCATCCTGCGCAATGAATGAGAGCCAACATTGACCGGGGGAAGGGGGGCGGGGCCCAATGAGATTTGGCTGGGATTGTAGGTGCCCACTCAATTAGGACCAACAGAAAGTGGCCCGACAATCTGGTCCTGAAACCTTACCATGCACAAACCCAGCGCTTTCTCACAAATTCTAACAATTTCTCATAACTTTCTTACATGTGTATATATTCTGATAAATTCCTTTTGGTTCAATTTCTACAGAAACGCATAGGGAACAGGGCATGGACGATACCCACCCCTGCAATGTATTTACTTTACTTCTGGCTGACTTCACTAAACTTTATTACGTCAAGCCCACCTGAAATGTGAAGAATGAGTACTCGCACTCAGAAATGTTGCAATACCCACTCTGCAAACTTTTGTGAAATCAGCCGGCGTCAATTTCGACAAAAATCCCTCCTTAATCCATCATCTCTGTGCAAGCCCTCTGCAGTCACATTATCACCCACCAAAGAAATATAAGGGTTTACAAACAATTCATGCGAGGTATCGGCTCACCCAAAAACATCACGACGTTAAACAATGGTTGATGTAAAATACGACGATGCCACCGGTGAAACATTATCAATATTATGATCTGAAATGGTGAAAAACCTCGACTCTGGTGGCAATTAATAGTGTCAGGGTTTCACAAAAAAATCAAAAGAAGAGAAATGCTACGTATGGTTCTGAAACAATGAAAAATACAAAAGAAACAAAGAATTTTGTGTATTTCTTATCTTTAAAAAATTTATCAAGACTTGGGACAGGGGCACTTCCCTGCACACACCTAAAAAAAAACACCTCTGTGGTTGTGATGCCATCAGCAGCAGAAATGTTGTTTGCTGTGCCAATAATGTCCAGAGCTTGCAAAACTCAGAATGTATGTGTGTGCTGGAGCATAGTATACAAATATTTACTGCTTCAAGTGGTGTAGTAAAACTAAATTCTATTTTCCTGAGGCGAAGCCGAGGAAAAATAGAATGCTCCATGGATCACCTCGGGAAGCTAGTTTTACCACACCACGAGATAAAGCAGTAAATATTTGTTTTATAACACCTCACCCACAGATTCTGCTTGATTTAAAACTTTTAACATTATTTAAATCTAAATACAGTTAAAATGGACTTCTATTTCAATACAAAATTTGTGGAAAATTGATTTGCTCTTTTCCAAACCACCCCTTAACGAAATGTTTTAACCCAGCTCTGCAGCGCTGGCACTTCGGAACAATACGCACAACGCTCAACACGCACACCCACATGCATCTGCACACAAATACCGTGCCATGGGTATCGTACTTTGGTTGCTAATGGTATAGTACTTTGGTTGCTATGGGTATAGTACTTTTGGCCGTGATAGGAAGATAGCAAAAATAGAAAATGCCATGTGACTCGCTCTCGGCCAATCAAAACACAGAATCTGTGGATGAGGTGTTATAACAAGCATTATTTTTATTGCCGATAACTTCACACCCATAGGGAGTATTTTTTTGTAAGAGGGGATAGCAGGCTTTCAAGGAGACCCACGTAAAAAAAAGTAAAATAGTAGCATCAAAACTATAAATAAAACGGGACAAAAGTAGGAATTTGGAGGACAAAATCAGGATAAAAGTAGGACTTTTGTGGACTTTCAGGGGTAGTTTTTGTTGATACTCACCCATGTCCGCAGCATCACAAGCCTCATTTGGCATATTCTGTACTCAAAATACTTGTGCTCCATCCTCAACTAAGCTCTTGGAATCAAAGTTGCAGTACTCCTGCACCCAAGCCTTTCATTGTGTGATTTTCATATGGCACTGTAACACTGTTATGAAATATGTTCATTGAGATTTCTCTTTTAGAGTTGTGGGACAAAAAAAGTAGAACAAAAGTAGCAACAAAAGTAGCAACAAAAGTAGCAACAAAAGTAGCAAAAAAGTTGCAAAAAAGTTGCAAAAAAGTTGCAAAAAAGTTGCAAAAAAGTTGCAAAAAAGTTGCAAAAAAGTTGCAAAAACGTTTCTAAAAAGTTGCAAAAAAAGTTGCAAAAAAAGTTGCAAAATAGTAGCAAAAACAAGAATTTCAAGACAAAAGTAAGAAAAGTAGGAGCAAGTTACAAATCAATTGGAAAGAGTAGGAAAAGTGGGAATACTGAAAAAATATAGCCACGATAAATAACTAAAACACAAAAATACACAAACATCGTTTTTCTAATTAATTCCTTATCGTTTCAGAATCACTGAAACCAAGGCCTCACAGATCTGACGCAAGGAGGGGTTTAGTTGCCAAATTCTTTCTTGTCGCCGGGACCTTCCATGTCTAGGACCACAGCATCATTATCGCCTTGGTGATGCCCACGTCGTTGTAGTTGAAGTAGCAGAGGCCGGCAAACGTCAGCGCTGAGACGCCAAAGAGGCATGAGTGAGCCACCTTGGGTAGGGTCTTGCCATGGATGTAGTCAGTGAAGATCTGTTCCATTCCCCTGCGAATGATAAAGAAACACTCATTAACCCCTGTTTTTGATGGGGTGCTAGTATGCCAAGAACGGGGCTGTGCAAGCCATGCGTAAATGCAAACAAACGGCACCACACTGAATAGAGTGGTCCTGAATAGAATTGTTCAAGGTGGATGAAAAGCGCCCTCTGTTGTGAAAAGGAGCCACATGCGTGTTTAGTTTCTGTCTCCGTCACATTCAAACAAAGAACAGAAGCAGGACTTTTGCGGGCTTTTGGGAGAAGTTTTCATTGATACTCACCAATGTCCACGGCATCATAAGCTTCAATTGGCATGTTCTGTACTCACAACACTTGTGCTCCATCCTCAACTAAGCTCTTGGAAGTGAAGTTGCAGTACTCCTACACCCAAGCCCTTTATTGTGTTATTTTCATGACAGTGTGTAACACTTATAAAAAATACATTTTCAAAGTGAACAAAGAAACTGGCAGGAGCGGGATTCGAACCTGCGACCTCCGGAACACCATACCGGCGCTCTACCAACTGAGCTATAGAACCACACAACATCACGCTTATAAAGAGTATACTAACCAGTGGCCGTGTAGGGTCAGACATCCCGCCAGCACGTAGTCCAGCAAGGGATGCTGTGTGATGAAGGCAGTCGGGATGGCCGCTGTCATAGCCAGGGTCACCATGTGCTCAGCGTTCCAGCGCGTCGATGCCATGATCCCTGACTGACCTACAAATGGAATATTATTGAGCAAGGGCATGAAAATAAATTACTGCAAAACAGCAGTGTAACTAGGGTCCAAATTGCAGGGAGCACCCGGGGAGATGCAGCAATATTTTTCAAGAGAGACACTCAACTGTAGTGGGGGGGGGGGGGGGGGGGGGCACATACCTAGGGCTGTGAATCCGAACCGGGTACCCGAGTACTCGACCACTAATGTCAGGAACTGGTTCCAGATTACGGAATCAAGTACATGTACCAGTAACAAAAAGAAATATTTAATAATTTCTCAGAAAATAAAAAGATAGTTTTTGAATGTCATTTGTGAGTAATTTTCAACAGGGTATGTTTATTATGGGGGGAGGGTTTACCTTCTACCATCGGTTAGACTAATTCTAGGGCCAATGATTTTCCGTTTTAGTGGAAACCAAACGGAATTAACGGAATTGGCTTCTTTCATTGTGCATTCATTTACATGTATGAAATAATGTCAAATGGAAATGAAACAGATTTGTGTACACTGTTCTAATGGGCGAAACGGAAATGAAGATTTGTCAAAACGGAAAATTGACTTTTCTGAAACGGAAAATCATTGGCTCTATAATTCACCTTCCCCACCTTGCCTGAAGTCTTATGAAAAATGGTGCCACATTTAATTTATCTTGGGTTTGTTGACATTTTTCACAAACCACAGTACACGTATCTGCAATTGTCAAGGCACTGGGAATGACTTTTACCATACATTTCTGTGTGCGATATACAGTTATTCGAACTAACCTGCATTTTGGTTCTGTGGTGTTGTGTGTACAGCTGTCGGTGCATAAGGTGTTTTGGCGTTATCAGTCTTCAGGAATGAGCGAGTCATAAGCTGGGGGGTGACGAGTAGAGCTGTACACAAAAACACACAAACAGATGTCAATTATTCATGAAAATGAATGAGGTCATTTCCCATCGGAGAATTGTTGACAATTTTGTTTAAATTGTTTTTGGAATTTCTTGGCCATATTCCCTTCAGTTTAAAAAAAAGCTTATACAGTCCACTGCATGGCCTTATAAACTTTAAACATTTCTCTTTTTTTCAAATTTGTGGTTTGGATAATTTTTATAAAGGCAAAAAGTCTGAAAACCTGTCATGGATGAAAGTGTTTACTTTAATACCCCACAAAAACCGGTCAGGAGCAGCAAAATCGTGGAAAATAACCATCCATTTGCATTCAGAATTGTATAAACACTTGGTACAACCTTTAATTTTGTGTTTTCTATGTTAGATGTTTCTGACACAGTACATGTAGATCACTACATTTCTGCCCTGCGTTTTTATGGATTTTGCAGACATAAATCTTGAAATAACAAGTTGTGCCACATGTGCAATGTCTTGACAGTTGTTATGAAGGAGGGTTGGTTATCAGAGAGGACTGCCAGCAAAATGTTATTTTAGAATGCTTAAAGTTTGCAAGTGACTGCAAAAATCTTTTGACAATTGTTTCTCATTTAAAAATCTGTGTTTTTCGCTTTGTTTTTTAATTTCGGGTGTTTTTGTTTATTTCTTTCCAATTTTTTTTTCAAAACAGCTTAGACCTATTTACAAAGTTTTTTACATTAAGAACAACTTATTGTTCCAGTCATTGCAAACTTCTAATTTTACTCTAACGAAAAGATTTTACTTTAATACCCCTAACAAAATGGGTCAGGAACAGCAAAATAGGAAAGAGTTCCATATCCGGACATCACTTATTTTCCCTTAATATGACTTAAAAACTACCAAAAAGTGTAAATCTAATGAAGAAACACGAATTTAGGAAGGAACATTTTTCAACTTATTCTTTGAAAATACTTTGACTTTTTCTGTCATGGCCCATAGACTTTGTGCACGAGGTATAAGTGATTTCCGGATATGGAACTCTTTCTGCAAAATATTGTGGCACAACCTGCTATTTCAAGATTTGTCAGTAAAATCTGTGAAAAATGAGGCATATCTATGTGAACACTATGACTGACCAGAGTGTGCCAGGAACATCTAACTCAGCGCAAACCTTCTTCCTGGCCTTTTCCCGACAAAAGTCTCAAAAATTACAATGAATAAACTTGAACTAAAAAATAAAGGTTGTGCCAAGTGATAATGTCGAGTGCAATCTGGAGTTTTGCGCAAGTTTATTGTACTCCCTCCTGAGTTCATATATCCCCTATAGGCTATATGAATGGATTTCATTCAAAGGGAAATTAGCTCAGAGGAGGGGGTACAATAAACTTGCGCAAACTCCAGATTGCGCTCGACAATAACAATAACATAAATCTTAACACAAAGGAAATGGTTATTTCCAAGATTTTGCTGTTCCTTACCGATTTTGGTGGGGGTATTTAAAGTAAAATCTTTCCCCTCTAACTTTAAAAAGTGTCCGAAATCTGGGCAACACGTTGGAAGCTGCATCATAGGCTAGCCGGCCTTCCATGTTGCATGCCCCACGTATATTGGCCGTAAAAAAGTTGGTTCACGTCACGTCCACGGGATCGGGATCGGGATCGGGATCAAACTCTAGATTAAGCTAACGCCCCCCTTCCTTTTGTGACACTGTTTCACCACTGTTTCTTATCAGCAAACTTCGCAGAGAATTATCAATTACAAAAAAAATAGATAAGTTTCACAGCTCAGCCTTCTTTTTTGGCAAACAAAACGAAATTCCTTCACAAACCTCGAGTCCGAAGTACCCTTAGAGCCGCCATCTTGTTTTTCTAATTCTTAGTCGGGTACTGATTTGTTGTTTTTTCACACGGTCCGATTATCGTTATGATAAGGCGGGTGAGGTTGGTAACCGATCCGGCACTATTTGACCGAAATTGCTGATTTTTTATTTGCTGAAGCGATTCTATCTTCTGCAGGGGTTTTAATATAAAGCAAGATCATTCTGGGTTTTGTATTACAAAAGAATAATGTTATAGCTTAAACTAGCTAGAAGAAACCAACTTGAGAATGATTTGCGTCATCTTGGTGGCTGGGCATGGACACGTGTTGGAAAATGAAATCAAGGTTTTACGCGGCAAATGCCATATACATAGCCAGAGCATGGCAGTCGGGTTATATTTATAGCTAGCTCCTTGACCATGCACGCGCCTGTACAGTACAGTACAGTACAGTACAGCAGCTGTCATCATCAGAACATCAACATGGAGGAATAAGAATGACCAGCGTTATCATTGCACTCAGTCATGACATGTCTCTTCCTTAATCATGCTAATCCAGTCACCATAATTTTTTCCCATGCGAAGTTGGGGTTCGTCTATTAAGTACTCATTGAGTCATTCATTGCCATGACTGAATCAGTGGTGTCCCCGCCCCCAATGTGAGAATTGTCATTTTTAAAACGACAAATGCAAACATCTCCTCCCCTTGACATGATGAAAATAGCAGATTTCTATTTCCCCTCACAGAAGGACCAAATTCCTGACATCTGGGGCAGTGGGGGTAGTGCAGGGTAAGGGGAGGAGGAAATAATTGATGGTACCGAGAGTCCCTGTAGTCTGATTAACTTGGACTCAATATCTGGCTTATTTAACTTTCAATATTAAAAAAAATATGGGTAGAAACTTTGTAAATATTTTTTGGAAAGATTTTACTTTACCCCCACCAGAATCGGTAAGGAACAGCAAATCTTGGAAAATAACCATCCATTTGTGTTCATAATTGTATACAAACTTGGCACAACATTTAATTTGAGAATGGGACATTTTAGTGCAATATAGGTGAAGAAAGTTTGTGTTTTCTGTGTTGGAAGTTCTTGGCACTATGTGTAGTCACTGCAAAGTGTTCACATACATGTTGATTTCTTCATTTTTCTTACAGATTTTGCTGACATAAATTTTGAAATAACAGGTTCTGCCACATGTTTAGACAGTTGTTATTTTCCAAGATTTTGCTGGGAAAGATTTTACTTTAATTAATACCCCCACCAAAATCGGTCAAGAACAGCAAAATCTTAGAAAATAACCAACCCTCCTTGATAACAACTGTCTAAACATGTGGCACAACCTGTTATTTCAAGATTTATGTCAGCAAAATCTGTAAAAAATGAGGAAGAAATCAACATGTATGTGAACACTTTGAAGTTCGAGTGACTTTACATGGTGTCAAGAACTTCTAACACAGAAAACACAAACTTTCTTCCCCTATATTGCACTAAAATGTCCAAACAAATTTTCAAAATTAAAGATTGTGGCAAGCGTTTATACAATTATGAACACAAATGGATGGTTATTTTCCAAGTTTTTGCTGTTCTTTACCGATTTTGTATCAAGTAAAATCTTTCCAAATTCTTCATGTTTTTTCCCTCCTATCTGAAGAATGACAGTTCAGGATTCTACTCCAGCTTGGAAGGCGTGCCCAAGTCGTTGCTTCCTGGAGTCGGCGGAAAGAGAATCCTGGACTTCTGGTGGGAGGCTATCAATACGTGAGTCTTAAACAAGTCCTGCAGCTGATATCACAAAACTGCATAACTCGTACGTAAACCTGCAGCGGATAATCATTTCATTACCCTCAGAAATAATCTAGTTTCGGGGTTTGTGCTAACAACTTACGCCACCTACAACGAGTGCGTAAGTTACGCCATAATTTGTTGCACAAGTCGGTGACTAACGCACTGTGTACCATTCTTGAAATCAATTTTAATATGTCACAGATGTTATGCAACTTACACATTCAAATGTGGTATAAGTAGAGTTTATGCAGTTGCGCTTTTCAATTATATTTTTTCATTCACTCTAAAAAAAGAAATCGAATCGTATATATCTTCAGTTGTGGTGCCATTTATTCAGTAATTCTCACACGGTTATTGGTTGGGAATTGTTCCTGTTCCATTGATTCTGACAGCATTCCTACCCTCCTTGCAATCTTCATTTTCAGGAGGCAGGTGTTCAGTGATGTTTACCTCGTCACCAATGCTGACAAGTAAGTCTTGGAGGGAAATCTTAGCCCCATGATTTGACACTGCATGTGAACCCTTGGATGTGATTTTCTATTCCTTGTAATAGAAAGGATGATTAGGCTGATGAGATTTTTTAACAATGAGGGTCCGAAATCACATCTGGAACCCAGAATCACAGATGTGATTTTGAACAAGGTGTGATGTGATTTTGGATGGCTGTTAGCGAAATCACGTCATGGTAATCCCACTTTGAATTTTGAATAGAAAATCACGTCCAGGGGTTTACAGTGTGAGGGTCTTGCATTTATGAGTTGGTACTGGCAGCCCCTTTAAGTGCCAAAATATCGAACTCATTTGTCTGGTTGACTGACTTGGATCAAGTTGGTTTTAGTTGGAATACTGATTTCTATCTTTTCTTGTCTTTTGTAGCAAATACCTTAAGTGGCCTTATGGCCTTGTGTTAGGTGATACTCATAAAAAGGGGGAGATTACAGAGATGTAGTCGAGTCCATCACAAGTCCCTGCAAGTACCTGCAAGTCCCTGCAAGTCCATCACAAGCCCTCCAGTCCTAATCCCAATCACAAGCTATTCAAATGAGCTTTGACAAAGGCATTCCTTTGTCATTGTTCATGCAGTTACTTGTGACCGGCTTTATGAAAGGACTTCTGACTGGGCTTGCGAAAGTACTTGTGAAAGGACTTGCAGGGACTCGACTCCACCTCTGGGAGATTACAAGTCCAAGAAGATGTCGGTCATATATCTCGGGCAAAGTCAAGGGACCCATATGAACTGAACTAAAAAAGAAAAAAAGAAATAGATTTGTTTGGGGCTAGTGCCATGTCTACAAAGTCAGCGTAATCTTATTTTTCATTCACACACCAGGTACAAGTACTACGAGCGATGGGCCACTGCAAATGACTTCCCTGTAGACAATATCATCAATGACGGCTCCACAACATACGAAAACAGGTGACAAATGCCGCTTAACCCAAACCCCCATCAGCCCCATATGGCTCTGCTAATTAAATCCATAAATTTCCAACAAAACTAAAATGAGAAGCCTGCAATACAGCAAAATCCAGCAGCAAATTTGGTTGGATTTTCTGCAGTGTACCACCTACACACCAGCCTTGGCATTTTACTGGCCTGCTGAATTCAACAATTAAAATACAAGTTTTTGTTTGTATGAGCACTGCGAAATCCAACAAAATCCAACTAAAATTTTACAAGAGGTCTGCTTCCACCCTCCTAAATATGACTAAATCCAACAGGTATATTTAGCTCTACCCTGCTGAATACAACAATGTCCAACACACCATGTAGTTTGTGTTGACTGCTAAATCCAACAAATTACAACAGTTTTTTTTACCATTGTTGGATTTAGCCAGAGTTGGAGTCCAGTCCCTGCAAGTACTTTCACAAGTACTTTTGCAAGCCCAGTCAGAAGTCCTTTCATATAAAGCCAGTCACAAGTAACTGGATGAACAATGACAAAGGAATGCCTTTGTCAAAGCTCATTTGAATAGCTTGTAATTGGGATTAGGACTGGAGGGTTTGTGATGGACTTGCAGGGACTTGCAGGGACTTGCAGGGACTTGCAGGGACTTGTGATGGACTCGACTACATCTCTGGATTTAGCAGGGTTAAGGTTAAGTTACTTCATTTTGTGAACTATAATTTCTAGTTAAACTATGGACTTTCATTGGAGTTGGGGAGAGGTTTTTGAGGTGAAAACAGGAGTTGAGAATCTGATGATGGAAAAACCTGAGTAGAATTTCTACCGGTGGTGTATTGCTGATGGACTCCTCACAACTTCATCCCCAGTCTTTGATTAATTTCATTCCTTTCAGGTTGGGATCGGTGGGGGATTTTGACCTGGTGGTAAGAAACAAAAGAATAAACGACAGCGTACTTGTGGTAAGTGTTTCCCAGACTAAAGATCAACATTCAGTGAGTGATTGGCGTTGGTTGTAAGAATGCTCTGGCATGATTTAAGTCTCTGGTTTTGAAGTTCTGTTGAAACATTGTGGGAATTATGAAATGGTGAGTGCGAAAGATTTCTGTTTGATTTGTTTAAATATTTGAAATATTTTGTGTTGCATAGGGCTGTCAACCTTGTGTTTAACAGTTAAAGGGGTTGGGGGGGGGGGGGAGATCCGTCCCTCTCCTAGTTTTTTGCACAAAAGTTTCTCAATGCTTTTTTCTTTTTTGTGCGGAACCTTTCGTGACTTTCATCTTAGGCACATTGTGGCACCAAATTTGTAATAATGGGGTTGCCGTTCTCGCGCAGTGCAACTTTTTCAGATGGTGATTGAAAACTGCCTTGATTGCTTCAATGAAACCAACCATGCACTCACAGAACAGTTTACTACTAGTAGTATTTTGTAACTTTAGGTGAGCTTAGGGTTAATTGGAATGACATTTTGCACAGGTAATTATCATAAGTGTCCTCATTGGCATACTTAGTTTCACAAAAATCCGTTACTGGTTGGCCGAGATTGGGTCGGGGGGGGGGGGGGGGGGAGTGGTCCGATAAAAACCATGTCTCTTTGAGGGTTAATAATTGGTCTCAGGGATTTTCCTCGGACTTCTTAAACTGATATTTCCTTTGTCATTTTCTCTCAATTCAAAAGGCTGGCACCTGATGAGGGAGAACGTGCTAATGCAATAATCGGGCAACCCGGGATAATTAAGAAAGAAATCAAATAAATAAGTAAATCCTAGTCAAAAAGTCACTGATACCAATATTTGTATGATCTTTTCAGGTTGCGGGAGATATGCTTTTCCAAGACCACAACTTTGACATCACCCAGGTCGTAGATTTCTTCAAGCGAAAGGTGCAACCTAAGTCCTGTAATGTCTCAATTGAAACCAGTCAGAGATTTTCGGAGTGCCTTGGCCGAATGGTCTAGTGCATCAGACTCAAGATCTTGTGGCTAGTTCCACCCAGCCATGGGATTGTAATGCTTGTGTCCCTGAGCAAGACACTTTGTCACTACTTTCTTTTCTCCACCCAGGAGTGAATGGGTACCTGGGATTGCAGAGTTTCCTGTTATGCGTGAATTAGGCACTTTATCCGGAAAAGCAGTGTTTATGCCCCCATATAATGTTGAACTATTTCGGGTTAACGGATTGAAACATCGCATTTTAGAAGTCACTGTGCTTTTTTGCACTATGTTGGAAAATCTAAATAATCGGGGAAAACTTTGATTCAATGTGTAAGATCCAAACTTTAAAACTCTTTATAAGAAGGGGAAAAGGGTTTTATTTCCTAAAGGGTCATGTACAAAATCCTCTTGGGGGCTCTTTCTCTAGTTCAAATACAGATGGGTGTTAATTTCTCTTGATTTTTTTCATAAAAAGTGCTGTTATTTCAAACTTAACTTCTCTGTTCTTTTTTAATTTCTAGAAAGGAGAGCTTGCCATTTACTACGAGATGGAGCCCGCAGAGTTGTCGCGTAGTCGGGGCATTGTGGACGTGTGTCCATCAACCAACAGGTAATGATGCAGAACCACCTAATCTTGCAAAAATCAGGGGCCAATTTCATAGAGCTGCTTAAGCACCAAAAATTGCTTAAGCACAAAAAACCTTGCTTAATAAAATCGGGTTAGCAGCCAAAAACCCACGTGATTTTGATGATAAGCAAACGACAGCTAAATACCAGTCACAAGCAATATAAATCACATGAAATTTTGGCTGGCAACATGATTTTATTAAGCAAGGTTTTTTTGCGCTTAAGCGATTTTTTTGCTTAAGCAGCTCTATGAAATTGGCCCCTGTTGTCACCAAGAGTCCAGTTCCCTGGCAAAAGTTTACTGTTTCAGATCAGTGTGATCGACATTACACTAAAAAGGGGAAAGAAGTGTGTGTATTCCAAACAGATAGAATCTTTTACAGGATGTAATTTTAGTATTAACCCCTTGCGTACGGATGACGCCACATGGCGCAAAAAAAAACAGTGCCACCAGGCCGGAGGACACCATTGACCTCTGTTTGTGCAGTTTCAATCCATTGTTGGATTAAACAGTGCCACCAGGCCGGATGACGCCATTGGCTACTGTTTGTGCAGTTCCAATCCATTGTTGGATTATTGTGTATATGTTACGCTTGACTGCACAAACACATTGTGGCCGTTTCGCTTGGCTGCCAGAGCCGCCGCGGTACCCCGCCGTCTCCCGTAAAAAACGTACTCAAGGGGTTAAGTGTTCAAAATCACATCGGTCTCCACACTCATCTTTTGAAAAACCAGAATCATATTGTTTTTTTCGCACCTTATCCAATTGGAATGAGAATCTGTTCAACTTATGAATTAGGCCCAAAAAAATAGTTCTGCTTCCGATTACATGGCATTCGAAAAGGTAGAGAATTTTTTTCTTTTTTGGCATATGTAGGTGTCTACGTGTAGTCAAGGTTTAAATGTAGTATTTACAGCATTTTTAAAAATTTTGTTATTATTATTATTTTTTTTTTCTACAAAAAATTTGGGTCGGGGCCGTTAAAATAGGGATGTAGGGTAACCGGAAGCAGAACATTTTTTCTTTGCCTTACCTCATTGATTTCCTTAAAACCCCCTTCAATGTTTTTCATATGGCCCCTGCGAAATCCAGCAATTTCCAACAAAACTCTTTGTCAAGGTGGATCAACAGTTTGTAGGATTCAAACTATGATTTTGTACAGAGTTGGGATGTGTATTGGGACCCTCATTGTTAAAAATCACATGTATTTTATACCTCCCTTTCCTGTTTTTATGCATCCATGGATTATCAAGTCAAGATGACAGATGAAAGACAATGTTCCCTCTGACGTGACGTGTGTACATCTGTATTGAAATGTGCCTGGCGGTATGCGCATGCATCAGGTTTTGCATAAAATTTGGTTTAGGAGTGACGTCCTGGTCAGATCGCCTTTGAATTATGTAACCTTTGATGTCACTCCTTAACCAAATTTATGCAAAACATGGTGCATGCGCATACCGCCGGGCACAATGTAGGGCGCGATTGAGACGTCAACAAACAAAGTTCACATGGTCTATACCTGTTAGGCTTCAAATCTTATGAAGTGTCATCCCGGAGCCAGACTTTTTCCATTTTGTTCATGTCAGGATTACTCATTTCGCTGAGAAACCTAATGACGATGAGACGTTGTCACGCTTGGCGAGCGTTGTCTTCTACTGTTTCCGAAAGCAGACTCTGCCGACAATCACAACGTACCTGGACGCTCACCCCAACATTGTGGAGAGGAACTTTGGGATGTACGTGGTAAGCGCAAGGGATTTACAAAAGTAAAGGAGTCCCGTAGCCTAGAGGCTTTGCATCAAACCACAGTTTTTGTGGATAATGCGACAGTTTTTTTGTATCCCCCAACAGGAGTTCCAAAGAGAGGCAGTACAAGGGGAATAAATTAAGAGTATCTTACTGTACTAGCTTTTGGAACAACAACAATGAAAGGATGTGATGAGATCATGATAGCCAGGCGAATATGGCTGTCAAAGTGACATATTCGGGCCAGAAATTGGTCAGTTGACCCATGGCGTGTTTATTCTGTATGCAAACCCTCACAGCAATATAGCTATAAACCTAAAGTCTACAGCAATCCCTAACGTACCTTGCGATACGCCAGACGATCAGACGGATCCCGTGGAGAAGGGGGGTTTAAACCGTTCGGAAGAGTGCCTGTTGATGAGCCTGACGACCAGTTACAAGATCCAATCACTGCCAAGCTCGGCACGAGGGGATACAACAGAAAAGACGAACGAACCACCAGAGTTTATTTGCCAGGAAATTGGAAAAATGATATTTATTACTAGTAAAATAGAATTATCGAAGAATATTAACATCAGAATTTGCAACGACCTTATAATAAAATAAAAAAATAAAAAATTAATAATTTGATGTTGACGAGCAGCAGTGGCTGGTTAACGAATCGGGCCTTGACGTCTACGGGATGAAGCTACCTACGGGCTTTCAGCTCATCGGACAAGTCGGTCTGGAGGAGTACAAGAAATGGCTGGAGTACTTCTCGGATAAACGTCTGAAGCAGAGAGTGAAGGAGCCATTCACTGCCACTGCCTATGCAAGGTAATTAGCTGCATCATTATAAAAGTGAAATTTTTGTCTTTCCCGACGTGGTGTTAAGCAGTGTATGCTCACTGCTTTTGGATTTGACTTGAGATTGACTTGTGATTGACTTGGGATCGACTTGGGATCGACTTGGGATCGACTTGGGATCGACTTGGGATGGACTTGGGATGGACTTGGGATGGACTTGGGATGGACTTGGGATGGACTTGGGATGGACTTGGGATGGACTTGGGATGGACTTGGGATGGACTTGGGATGGACTTGGGATGGACTTGGTATCAACTTGTGTTTGGCTTGTGTTTGGCTCGGGATGGACTCGGGATGGACTCGGGATGGACTCGGGATGGACTCGGGATGGACTCGGGATGGACTCGGGATGGACTCGGGATGGACTCGGGATGGACTCGGGATGGACTCGGGATGGACTCGATTACAACTTTGACTGCTCTTGAAAGAGACCGTTGATAAACGTATTTAAAGCGTAACTTGTGTTCCCATTTTCAGATTGGGTTTGATGGGTAACCCGTCGGATGGTTTCTACGGTAAAACCATATCTCTTTCCATCGCTAACTTCTGGGCAAAGGTCACCATCAAGGAAAGTGAGAAACTGGTGAGATTAATAGTTCATTAGATTTTAGGGCACACAAATTTTAAGGTTCCAAATATCAACTACACAAGAGTTACAAGCCCTTAGAATCAGTGGCACATTGGGGGTTGGGGAAAGTTTCCATCCCTCCTCCCCCACCCCCACCCCCACCCCACCCCACTCCCCTCTAGAAAAAATTTGCAGAATTTTTTTTTTTTATAGAATCCACTTCACAAGCGTCACTACTTCACAATTTTTACATTGAATCTTTCCCCTTTCAAAACATTTTGGACGGCGAAAACATTTGGAGTCACTTCTTCAGAGAATTTTCCTATTTTTTTCCCAGTCACATTATTTTTATAACAACAAATAATTTGTTGTTACTTATTTCACACATGTTTCACACACTGAGTCTCTTTAACCCTAACGTCACCGAATACCAGAGTTGTAGTCAAGTCCCTGCAAGTCCGTTCACAAGTCATTTCGCAAGCCCATTCAGAAGTCCTTTCATAAAGTCGGTCACAAGTAACTGGATAAAGAATGACAAAGGAATGTCAAAGCTCATTTGAATAACTTGTGATTGGGATTAGGACTGGAGGGCTTGTGATGGACTTGCAGGGACTTGTGAAAGGACTTGCAGGGACTTATGAAAGGACTTGCATGGACTTGTGAAAGGACTTGCAGGGACTTGTGAAAGGACTTGCAGGGACTTGTGAAAGGACTTGCAGGGACTTGTGAAAGGACTTGCAGGGACTCGAATACAACTCTGCCGAATACTACAAAATACTATTTGAGTAAACTGTAGTATGCAGTACTTTTACTACACCGGCCTATGAGAATTGAGTAGTATTTTGTAGTACAGTGTACTGCACCCCAAGTGAATGCCTAGGACGTTAGGGTTAATCTGAAGCTGTTGATGATTTCTTTCTCTTTTCCCTAGATTCTGGTACCTCATCCGCTGAATGACCCGACTGAGTTTGGTAGCCTGGGCGATCTCCACGGTATAAGCCGAAAGGAAGGATACTTTGGAGGTCTGAGGCTTCTCCAGGCTACCTGCAAGAAGTTCTATCAGTATTGCTCGGAACAGGGGTAGGTTTGGATGTTAATCCCATCACACTATATAATCTGTATGCCAGGGGCGATTTGGGGCTGGGAGGGGTGTGGAGTGAAGTCCAGATCTAGCGGGGCTACATAAGCTTGTTTAGCCTAAAAGTGTGCCTTTTTAAAAAAAAAATTCAGATGATGTAATTACTGACTTTTCCCAAAAAAGTAAAAGATTTTTTTTTTTTTGAAAACTTTGTCAGGTTCTGTTGTCAAAACCTGGTTATCACCTGAACACATGGAAAAGTCTACATTCATATTCAGATAATTTCTTGTCAAACACATACTTACAATGCTTACAGTACAAATTGTTGCAAAATGTAACACTTATATATGATACATTTGCAAAGTGAACAAAGAAACTGGCAGGAGTGGGATTCGAACCTGCGACCTCCGGGTTACCGTACCGGCGCTCTAGCAACTACGTTGGCGGTCTCCCAAATTGTCAGTATCTTTGTTCGGGTGGGCGCTAGTCAGAAGTCATAAACCCAGAATGCCGTATAGCCAGGGATCACACCCAATTTTTACGATACAACCTGGGAAGCGACATTGTGGGGATCACTCAATGAGGATACGACTTTTTTAACATATAATATGATCAAACTTATATATGATCATAATTAGCGGTCAACTGCCAAAGAAGAAAAATCTGTATTTTGTTTGTTCTTTAGAATCGCTTTGCCAAAGAGAAATTTCACCTTGAAATACGACACCAATATCCCGAGGCAGGTGGTGAGTTGTCAATACAGCACAACATTTTGCTACAATGAACATTGCCGTATTCAATATATACCATTTTTCGCCATAACGAACGATCGCTGCAGTGAAAATTTTTTTGTGTGGATCCCATGATGTTTGTTATAATGGCGTTCTACTCTATTTAAGAAATGGTTTTCATGGTTGTACACACTCCCCTTCCACTCCTGAATTATTAGTGGAATCCGTTCCAACTAATACCATATTGATTAAATAGTAGGGCTGTCCATTTTCGAATCATTTAGTATTTGAATATTTGAAACTGCATTTGGCCGGATAATCGAATATTCGAAACTCGCCGATCAAGTTTTACACACACCAGCCGCAGCTGTCATCCTCGCTGGCCAAACAATGTACAAAGTGAACCGGTAAAAATTTGCACGCGGCGATTGACATTATAGGCTGCTGGAGTGTTTTGCAGTAAGTACTGTATAACTACCAAGAGACCAATAAACAAGTAAAAAGTTACCGTGGACAAAAAAGTGGCATCTGACATCTAAAAATGCAACTTTACGATTAAAATAACACAGTCCTGTGTGCAAGTGCAGAGTTTTATTTTTTCGAATATTCAAACCGGCTAGAAGCTATTCGAATATTCGGTTGATGATCGAATATTTGAATATTTGGTATATTCGGGACTGCCCTATTAAATAGTCATTTCTACTTCCATAATGTGCTTCGTAATAATCAGGAGCCTTCTTGATTATCCGCCAAAATTCACCACTGAAGAGCAACCCTTTGGCATATTCTGTGCGCTGCAGAATCAAGGGACGTTAAACTGCTGCCCCCTGCTCTAACAGTATGAAAGTTGTCACTGCGGGCAGCAAACAAATCATAAAACGGCCTCCCCTTTTGTGTCTTATGACGCCAGATTCGTTTACTGCCCGCAGTGACGACTTTTAGACAAATGGCACTAGCGGGCTACACAAGATTTGATCATAAACCGCTCTCAAAAGTAACTTTTTTTTATTATTTCATGGCAGAAATATTTACCTGATTTATTGTAATATACCTTCATCATCTACATAAAACTACGAAATGACGCAGATTTCTGTCAGCAATCAACATCCTTTTTAACATTTTGGCATTTTCATTGTTAACTGGATCTGTCGAATTTGTGTATCTAGTATTGTTTCTTTACATAATTTATCATTTGCATTTTCTGTTTTCTCGTTGGTGGTTTAATTGTTATTTTGATTATTTTTGTGCGTGTACATTGTAGTACAATTGGTGCCCTTCCGAGTTGGAAATTTATTAATTTGTTCAGTCGCTTTAATACTAAAACCAGGACCTCAAATTTATTCCCAGGGTCTTGCTGGAAGCAGTGCTATCGTCACGGCAACACTGAAATGTCTCATGCACTTTTACGATCTCACAGCTAGAGTAAGTGTTATTCATTTTATAAATTCATACATTTTATTTTGTATTTATTTTTGTATTGTATATTTCTGGTAATGAAAACAAGGATTCCTCAAAAGCGTATAGCACTTGTAGCTCGAAAGCCTGAAGAAACCTGTAGGAAGACGACGAAGAAATGATCAGTTTTAGAGATGGGAGGAAAACCTATGATATTCCGGGGAAAAACCCACGGAATCAGGCAGGGACTGAAAACCCAATCCACATGTCGGCTTTGGTGGGATTCGAACCCGGGTCACAGGTGAGGAAAGCACAACTGACGTCCCTATTGTGAGGGGAAAGTACTTTTTGTATATAATTTTACTTACATCTTCCACTCATATTTTATCCTAATTTATGCATCTTTTTCTAGGACATTCCTCTGACATTGCAGCCGCAGTTTAACCTGAACGTTGAGGTTGACGAACTCTTTATCAATGCCGGACTGCAAGACAGAGTTATACAGGTAATATCACTATGAAGTCGGAACATGGGAAATGCTTTTGTTAGTGTCAATGTCAGAAATGTATATAGTATGATTGTAAATCCGGATTTGTTATCATTTGGTTTGAATTCCACTATTCGGTTTCGATTTTGGAAACCGGTTATTCGAAAACAACCTTAACCCTCCTATAGTTATAACTATCACAGCCTATCAAAAAATCGACCCACCGACTCTCACAGCTTGTGTGTGTTTCAACCTGTCACTTGATAGGTTTTGATATACAGGGTAGTTGGCTCCATTTTGGCCCTGAGAGAGGGAGGGTTACAAAAATTAAGCCTTCATTTTTGTGACACAGGCTAAAGAAAATAACTGGAAACATCCTGCAATTTGCTCAGTGGTCTCTGATTGTAACTGCATTTATTTGCTAGTGGTCTTCTTGGTTTTCTGCCCATCCATTTTTTCCCCCAACGTTACAGCTCTGGGGTGTTTTTATAAACACTATATTCACACATTGGAAGGGCTTTTTAAAGTTTGTGTTCCATCGCACTTGTCACTTTTTGTTGGCATGACTATGAGCTAGATCGGAACTTCCGGTGAAATCAGATGACCGTTATTCGGTTTGAATAAGATTAGGATAACCGGATTTTGAAATCTACGATTTCTCCCACCGCTAGTCTGGAACGCAAGCAGGGATTACAAATTGGGCATTAAAAAATGTCTGAAATGCTTGGGTGGGGGAGTTAATCAGAAGTCATAAACCCATAATGCCGTATAGCCAGGGATCATGCCAAATTTTACGATACAACCTGGGATGGGATATTGTGGGGATCACTCAATGAGGATACGACTTTTTAACTTATAATATCCTAAAACAAACCACAGGGGAAACTGACAAGATAATTTAAATGAGTTTTCATTCAAATTAGTGAGTCTACAAAATGTAATTGAATAACACCTTGTCCTGCATGATTTGATTTGTTTGGGTAGATCTACGAAGGGCTGGTCTACATGGATTTCTCCAAGGACATCATGAGGTCAAAAGGTCACGGTGACTATCAGCCAATGGACTTCTGCTTAGTACCGTCCCTCTGGCTGGCGTATATACGCAATCCCAGCGACTCGGGCAAGATCCACAGCAACATCAGGCAGCGATACGACAGTGGTGAGTCAAAAACATACCTATTCTTAACCCTAACTCAGTCCTTATTCAGATGGTGTGAAAAACATATTGAAATTTGAAAATTCGGGACTGTTAGGGTTAATTTAATTATGAGTTGAAATTTAACATCATTAAATGTCCATGTATATTACCCAAATTGTAACATTTGATTTTCTTGCCAGGTGATGCTGAGGTTGTGGCAGGGATGCAGAGGTTTGCCGAGCTCACGGACCAAGCCAAGTATGTGCATTTTAAGGCTGTTCGATTTTTCAATAGTTTGTTTGGTTTGTTTTTTTCATATTGAAAATGGAATCGGCCCCATTAAAATAAAACAAAATGCAGAATTCCATAAACAGAAGAGTATCGCGATATGAGGCCTCGAATTACCATGTGATTTTTGTTTTCTATACGCACGTAGCTCCAGCGAATGAAGTGCACATAACTGTGCATGTAGCTTTCGCAACGTTTCAGATTTTACTAATTTAATTTTAACAGAAATTGTCCATTCTCTGCACGTGATTAAGTCTGCAAGTGACTTGGATGATGAGTACCAGCGTATGGAGATGGTAACCTGGCTGGTCACCTGTTTTTACTTACCAGGATATTTTTTGTGCTACGCAAATTTTTGTGCTCAGCAGCTCGATGAAAGTGGCCTACGGACAAATTGGAAGACTGCCAACATAGAGTTCCGAAGTCTGACGTCAGTTGGCATGACAGCTGGCTCCAAACAAATGTAGATTTCGACTGTTCCTTTGTTAACAGCCAGTCGTGTAAACACATTGACACAAACTAGCAAAAGTATTCTGGTTCCAAACATTGCATTGATGTCATCACTTTGGTACTCTATAGGGCACGATAGCTCCGTTAGAAGCACTAGTGTGATACACCAGAGGTTCGGAGGTTCAAACCCATCTCCTGTCAATTTTGTTTGTTCACTTTTTAAAAAAGAGCAGACTAGCGCCCCCTTCCCGCTACCACCCCCCAAACAAAGACACTGACAATTTGGGAAACTGCCAACATAGGGCAAGATAGCTCAGTTAGTAGAGCACCGGTACGGTATTTTCAGAGATCGCAGGTGCAAATCCCGCTCCTGTCAGTTTTCTTTGTTTACTTAGAAAATTCTTTAAAAACAAAAAGATTTTAAATAATCGTCATTTTTTTTTCTTCTTATATCATTCCCTGATAGGGAGGCCTTGGAGGAAGGAGAAATAGGGAGGCTGTGTGACCTGATGAATGCGAACTTTGACCTGAGGCGGAGCCTGTATGGTGACGACGTACTGGGAGAGTTGAACCTACGGATGGTGGAACTAGCGAGACAGGTGAGGGCAAAAGGTCATCAAGAACGGTCAGGTTGGTGTAGTGGTTCTTTCCTCGTCTTCCACCTCCGGTGACCCCGGTTCGATTCCCACCAGGTGCACTATGTGGATTGGGTGTTCAGTCCCTGCCCGATTCCCCATGAATAATTGTTCTGGGGTTTTCCTCCCACTACTAAAACTGAAATTTCCATCATCATCTTCTCTCAATTCAAACTGGGCCCTGAGGGAGAACAGTGCATTTGCACTGATCAGGCTACCCAGGATAAATAAATGAAAAAGAAGATATAGGCTGGTCCATTAAGCTCCACCCTTTGTAGTAATGACCAATCACAGCCTCCAGTGACACACATGCATATGCATTACTTTTGTCGGACTGTAGTCGTGGCAAATAAACTATATGTATATGTTGATCTTGTGCATTTTTCGATGATTTTGAGGATTTTTCATTTTTGGCCAATGTCACCCCCTGTGATATTTTTGTTTTCCCATCTTGAAGTTCGGTTCATCCTCCAAGTTTCCAGGAAGCGGGGGAGCTGTTATAGGTATCTGTCGTAACCAAGAGCAACTGGTAAGAAGACACATAAATTTCGTTCCTCATTTTATTTATTTATTTATTTATTTATTTTTTACATTCCGGCGTGTACTTATTATACCAGTCCACTCTTGTCAATTTTCTTCGCTCGCTCTGAAAATTAATAATGTTCAAAGTTACAATGGGCCTACAAGGAAATTATATCTCAGTTCGTTTACAAGCATGCTTTAACCCCTTGCGTACGGATGAGGCCAAATGCTGCAAAAAAAATTGCCACCTGGCCGGATGACGTTTATACACGCCATTTTCTGCAGTTTCAATCCATTGTTGGATTATTGTGTATGATACGCTTGGCTGCACAAGCCTCTTGTGTCCGTTTCGCTTTGTTGCACAGGCCACCCCGGCGCCTCACTACGATAACCGTACTCAAGGGGTTAACAAAAGTGGTTAGAAAACTTTGGTGTTGATGATCATAGAAAAGAATTATTGGGATGTGAAAATACTCAAATCCAAAAAATGACTCAAGTGGAGATATTGCTATTTCTCCTTGTAACTCGGAATACTGTGACCGTTGACTCATTTCAATGCACTACGTCAATGCACTACGTGTTGGTTCTTCCCTTCAGCCCCTCTTGAGGGCAGCCTTCCAGGAGGAAGGTTTCGTCTTCTGCGGAATCATCCCGAGGCAGGAGACGCCGCCGGCTAGCTCCTCCCATACCCCACCTTGCACAACTCCGCCCACCGATCACTCCACCCAACCTCAGAATGGGCCCGACGATGCGTTGCCGGGTGACGATGCAGGAGTAGGGGAGGAAACGGCCAACGGGACCAACGGAGACATGCCAAACCTGGATTAGGCAAAATGAAAACAGAAATTGACTGTCATGCTGTTTTAAAAAAAGGAAGGAGGCCAATTTTTTTTCCAACCTCATTTAACCTCATGAATACAGAAGATGGCCATGGCCGCACTTTGAAAAACAGACCACTTGTCGGTTTTCATCTATATGCGCATTCCTGTGCATACTCAATCCATTGTTTTTTTATTGTTTGCATAACGTTTATAGCTGCACAAGCCCGTCTTGGCATACCAGCACGCCATTAATAACAGCCCTCCATAAGGGGTTAAATTGCCGCCCCATTTATTAAAAATGGCTCTTCCTCATATTGGAGTCCCAAAATTGATTTAAATCTACAAGTTTTACTGGGATGCATTTCCGCTCTTCCCGTTGCAATTTTATGAATTATTTTAGAGAAAAGCAACAAGAACCGAAACAAATTAAAAATACGGCCGCGAAAATGGTAGTGGGCAGGAACACTAAATATTTTTTTATGTGGCCCTTAGCCTGTTGGTTTGGTCGCGGGATTTGTAGATGTGGGTTGACGTTATTTTATTTTTAACGCAAGTGCTAGCAGAATGAAGGGGGTTACACACGGCAGTGGCATATCCAAGAGAAAAAGAAAAAAATTCTTTTTTTCCGAAAAAAAAATCTCCCCCCTTTTTCTTTTTTTACAACAGAAATATTTTGGAAAGATATCGCTTGCGAAGTTGTGGTGCTCTCAATTCTATAAAAAAAAATAGAATAACTGGTCAATTGTTGCCTGGGTTTTTCCCCCAAAGTTTTGTGAGCTCTACTAATGCTGTGTCAAACTATTTCCTACTTTTCCCGGTTTCAAGAAGTAATTCACTCTCTGATTCATTCCCAATAGCTAACTACACGTTCAAATTAAAGGCCCCTGGTAAAAAGCTGTTTCACAAAATACTTTGTGGAACCACTCTATGGTAGCTCCTGAAGAATAACTTCTTGAAATGAAAACAATTATACCTTTTTTATACTCGGCATATTTTGTGGCAAAGCTGCCTATTGATTTGTTACTACGTGCTTATTCAGGTGATTCTACTTATTTTCTATGCCCAGTTGAAATTTTGATTATCGGGACATTTAAAAAAAATAATATATTATGTATTTGTATTTGTATTTGTTTAACTCATTTGTTATTGCACAAGGCCAACAAAATAAATAAACTTGTGTTGCCCTTAAATTGGACAAATTGGAAAAATCGGAAAGGGAGGGTCAGTCGGTCGATTTGTTTTTATTTACTTTGTTTACCATCCATGAAAACAATACTACATGTTATGTAACTCGGAATTCGGGAGGCAAAAAGTAAGCTAATTAAAAACTAAGATTGGGAAAAGCTTTATTGTGTTTTGTAGCTGTATTAAAAAAAGAAATGCGACTGGACTTTTGTGACTTTTAGGGTCGGTCGCGGAGGGCAATACAACTTTTTGTTTTGGCTCCCATCACGTTATCTGGAGTAATTGTCATAGATGTAGCACAAACCCACATTCAGGAATATTTTACGCTTCATTTAAATTCTTCAGTTATGTTAAGGAGACTAACTCGATATCACTGAGGAAATAATGTGCAAATAATTTCAACTAATAAGACCAAAAATCACGACAATTAACTAATTCGGTAATTAAGATTATTGTACCTACATAAAAAGTAATAACAGAGAAAAGTAAAAAAGAGTTCATAATTTGTGCTTGTCCATAACCGTGTTCATTTCTCCAACTGATAAATTTATGGAATTAAAGTGAAAATCGGTCATGTTGGGTAGAAGCAAAGAAGACGTCTAAGAGAGCTGGACTCCTTCCCATTTTCCTCTTTCTTACTTCGATTATGGGGACCAGTAGATGGTAATGTAATTTGCATTAATTAACCCGGCAGAATTGACCTGAGGTCAACTTGCGAGATAGCCAATTTTGTAAAGTTATTTAACACTCGCAAGTGCGTTCGCGTAACTTGGCGTGACATTACGTCAGTAATTGTATCCTGATTGACCTTTAAGATACCGAACTGGCTTATTAGAGAAGTGTAATTTCGGAAAATAATTTAAAGGCCAAGTAAAAAAAAAAGCACCAGTTGATCATCCCCGGCCGCATCCTTTTTTGAAGACGCATCCTTTGTTTTTGTTATTTGTTATTCCCCTGGTCCCCCCCCCCCCCCCCCCCCAAAAAAAAATATTGATTTTTTTCATGTATTTCGCTTGAAAAGAACATTCATAAACAATTAGGTACTTTAACAAAATACATAAATTAGAACACTGTTTAACATGGATATTTTGACTCAACTTACTAATAGAATAGCTAATAACAAGCTGGCGGTCATTTTGAACTGAACATTTGGCGACCATCTTGAAAAAAAATAATGAATAAAAAGCCCCGGACGATCAACTGGTATTTCTTTTTACATTTCCTAATGTGGCTCGTGGAAGCACATACATGCATGATAAAATTCGTTTGCTAAAAGTATGTGCTTAATGCACTATCAAATTAAAGCTTGGCATACACTTTCCCAAGGCAAGAGCAGCAGGCCTCAACATCATCATAATGGACCGATAATTAAATTGGTTGTAGTAACGTAATTCGGAGCAGTCTAGTGACAGGACGACATTTTCTAGATAGAGTTGATCGAAAAAGTTTTGGCCGTCTACTTAAACGGCGCCCTCTTGTGGTGAAGTGGTCTATTCCCTGCTGACGCGGACATTTTTATCAATGATACATCAATGTTTTTATAATATGATTTATGAATAACTTCGTTTACAGTCAGAGATTCAAATCATACGAATAGGCTAAAGGATGATACACTCGTGTCAAATAACATAAGGCTCACTGAAATGATAGTTGTGTGTGTTTTGCAGAGAAGGTCCCGAATATGGGCGATTTCATAAAATTAATGTGGGGGCCAATGACTTTTGGTGTCCCTCTTACATTGTGATATTTGTTTCCCAAGTGTTACCAACAGTGAAATAATATATACAAATGATTTTAGTTGCTCAAATTATAGTACTTGTACCTAAATATCTGGTAGCCAAGGATGAAACATCTGACTAATTTCCTGACATTATGGTGTCCTAAATAGTTCACGGTTTCACGTGTAAAAGGGACACCAAAGCTGCGACATTTTAAAAACTGCTGTTGAAATGCATTGTTTGATTCTCAAATACTACTATGTGCACATGTGTATGAAAAATTGCCCTTCATTATGTTAAAGCATGTTAATACTGCTCAAGAATGGTGAGGGGTTTTGAATAGCAAAATACATTGAATTTATGCAGTTCAAAGTGCCCGAGTTTGACATGAACAAGTAACCCATGGCCATATTGACAATAGGGAAGTGCAGCGTATGTGGGATTTCCCCTACGTCCTTGCGAAACCTAATACAAAAATTTTCTTTTGTGCATTGCACATCCGTATGATTCTGTTTGCGTAAACTTCCGTTTTTATTGACACCTGATACCACGAAAAAAAATTCTAACTAGAATTCAACAGCAGCGCAAAAGACTTTAAAGAGTGACTGCAAGTATTACATTTAGTTTGTAACATTTTTGTTAATTTTTTTGTGGTTTGTTTGATGGTATTTTTTTCTGAGATTTATCTCTGTTGTGGATGTGGGCAAAATGAAAACTTGGGTCGAAAAAAAAGTTGCCCTGAAAATTGCAGGAGTGTGGCCAATGACATGAAAAGAATAGCCCTGTATTTGCAGGATCAGGGGTCAACGTTAATGTTTTGTTATGATTTTTTGTTCACACAAATTTGGATAAAAATACAATATCGTCCAATAATAATATTATTTGAGTTACAATCGGCAAAAATAGGCTGCCAGGGCTCTCTACAATCGATATTAATCAAAAAAACAACAACGCCATTTGGGGCCAAAATCGACAAACATGACAAGGGGTACCCCTAGCCATTTTATTTTCGCTCGAAAAAAAGTTGCCCTGAAAATTGAAGGAATGTGGCCGATGATACGAACAAAATAATCCTGTAATTACAGGGGTCGGGGGTCAACGTTAATATTTTTAATGATTTTTGGTTCACATTTTTCAAATTTAGATAAAAATGCAATATCGTCCAATAATAATAATATTTGAGTTACAATCGGCAAAATAAGCTGCCGGGGCTCTCTATAATCGATGTCAATTAATTTTTTTTAAATGCCATTTTTGGGCCAAAATCGACAAAAATGGCAAGGGTACCCCTTGCTATTTTATTTCGGGTCGAAAAAAATAAAGTTGACCTAAAAATTGCAGGAAATGTGGCCTATAATATGAACAAAATAACCCTGTGATTACAGGGGTCAGGGGTCAACGTTTATTTTTTGTTATGATTTTTTGTTCACACAAATTTGGATAAAAATACAATATCGTCCAATAATAATATTTTTTGAGTTACAATCGGCAACATAAGCTGCCAGGGCTCTCTATAATCGATGTCAATAAAAAAAAATTTAATGCCATTTTTGGGCCAAAATCGACAAAAATGCCATTTTGTTTTAGGTCGAAAAAAAAGTTGCCCTGAAAATTGCAGGAAATGTGGCCAATGACATAAAAAGAATAACCCTGTATTTGCAGGGGTCAGGGGTCAACGTTAATTTTTTGTTATGATTTTTTGTTCACACAAATTTAGATAAAAATGCAATATCGTCCAATAATAATAATATTTGAGTTACAATTGGCAAAATAAGCTGCCAGGGCTCTCTATAATCAATGTCAATTAGTTTTTTTAAATGCCATTTTTGGGCCAAAATCGACAAAAATGGCAAGGGGTACCCCTTGCTATTTTATTTCGGGTCGAAAAAAATAAAGTTGACCTAAAAGTTGCAGGAAATGTGGCCTATAATATGAACAAAATAACCCTGTGATTACAGGGGTCAGGGGTCAACGTTTATTTTTTGTTATGATTTTTTGTTCACACAAATTTGGATAAAAATACAATATCGTCCAATAATAATATTTTTTTAGTTACAATCGGCAAAATAAGCTGCCAGGGCTCTCTATAATCGATGTCAATAAAAAAAAATTTAATGCCATTTTTGGGCCAAAATCGACAAAAATGGCAAGGGGTACGTACCCCTTGCCATTTTGTTTTAGGTCGAAAAAAAAGTTGCCCTGAAAATTGCAGGAAATGTGGCCAATGACATAAAAAGAATAACCCTGTATTTGCAGGGGTCAGGGGTCAACGTTTATTTTTTGTTATGATTTTTTGTTCACACAAATTTAGATAAAAATGCAATATCGTCCAATAATAATAATATTTGAGTTACAATTGGCAAAATAAGCTGCCAGGGCTCTCTATAATCATGTCAATTAGTTTTTTAAAATGCCATTTTTGGGCCAAAATCGACAAAAATGGCAAGGGGTACCCCTTGCCATTTTATTTCGGGTCGAAAAAAATAAAGTTGCCCTAAAAATTGCAGGAAATGTGGCCTATGATATGAACAAAATAACCCTGTGATTACAGGGGTCAGGGGTCAACGTTAAATGTTTTCAATGATTTTTGGTTCACATTTTTTTAATTTAGATAAAAATGCCATGTATTTGCAGGGGTCAGGGGTCAACGTTTATTTTTTGTTATGATTTTTTGTTCACACAAATTTGGATAAAAATACAATATTGTCCAATATAATATTTGTTGAGTTACAATCGGCAAAATAAGCTGCCAGGGCTCTCTATAATCGATGTCAATAAAAAAAATTTTAATGCCATTTTTAGGCCAAAATCGACAAAAATGGCAAGGGGTACCCCTTGCCATTTTGTTTTAGGTCGAAAAAAAAGTTGCCCTGAAAATTGCAGGAAATGTGGCCAATGACATAAAAAGAATAACCCTGTATTTGCAGGGGTCAGGGGTCAACGTTTATTTTTTGTTATGATTTTTTGTTCACACAAATTTAGATAAAAATGCAATATCTTCCAATAATAATAATATTTGAGTTACAATCGGCAAAATAAGCTGCCAGGGCTCTCTATGATCAATGTCAATTAGTTTTTTTAAATGCCATTTTGGGGCCAAAATCGACAAAAATGGCAAGGGGTACCCCTTGCCATTTTATTTCGGGTCGAAAAAAATAAAGTTGACCTAAAAATTGCAGGAAATGTGGCCTATGATATGAACAAAATAACCCTGTGATTACAGGGGTCAGGGGTCAACGTAAATTTTTTCAATGATGTTTGGTTACTATTTTTAAATTTAGATAAAAATGCCATGTATTTGCAGGGGTCAGGGGTCAACGTTTATTTTTTGTTATGATTTTTTGTTCACACAAATTTGGATAAAAATACAATATCTTCCAATAATAATATTTTTTGAGTTACAATCGGCAAAATAAGCTGCCAGGGCTCTCTATAATCGATGTCAATGAATTTTTTTTTAATGCCATTTTTGGGCCAAAATCGACAAAAATGGCCATTTTGTTTTAGGTCGAAAAAAGAGTTGCCCTGAAAATTGCAGGAAATGTGGCCAATGACATAAAAAGAATAACCCTGTATTTGCAGGGGTCAGGGGTCAACGTTTAGTTTTTGTTATGATTTTTTGTTCACACAAATTTAGATAAAAATGCAATATCGTCCAATAATAATAATATTTGAGTTACAATCGGCAAAATAAGCTGCCAGGGCTCTCTATGATCAATGTCAATTAGTTTTTTAAAATGCCATTTTTGGACCAAAATCGACAAAAATGGCAAGGGGTACCCCTTGCCATTTTATTTCGGGTCGAAAAAAATAAAGTTGACCTAAAAATTGCAGGAAATGTGGCCTATGATATGAACAAAATAACCCTGTGATGTCAGGGGTCAACGTAAATTTTTTCAATGATTTTTGGTTCACATTTTTTTAATTTAGATAAAAATGCCATGTATTTGCAGGGGTCAGGGGTCAACGTTTATTTTTTGTTATGATTTTTTGTTCACACAAATTTGGATAAAAATACAATATCGTCCAATAATAATATTATTTGAGTTACAATCGGCAAAAATAGGCTGGCAGGGCTCTCTACAATCGATATCAATCAAAAAAACAACAACGCCATTTTGGGGCCAAAATCGACAAACATGACAAGGGGTACCCCTAGCCATTTTATTTTGGGTCGAAAAAAATAAAGTTGCCCTAAAAATGAAGGAAATGTGGCCGATGATATGAACAAAATAACCCTGTAATTACAGAGGTCAGGAGTCAACGTTAATTTTTTCAATCATTTTTGGTTCACATTTTTCAAATTTAGATAAAAATGCAATATCGTCCAATAATAATAATATTTGAGTTACAATTGGCAAAATAAGCTGCCAGGGCTCTCTATAATCGATGTCAATTAATTTTTTTTAAATGCCATTTTTGGGCCAAAATCGACAAAAATGGCAAGGGGTACCCCTTGCCATTCTATTTCGGGTCGAAAAAAATAAAGTTGCCCTAAAAATGAAGGAAATGTGGCCGATGATATGAACAAAACAACCCTGTAATTACAGAGGTCAGGAGTCAACGTTAATTTTTTCAATGATTTTTGGTTCACATTTTTCAAATTTAGATAAAAATGCAATATCGTCCAATAATAATAATATTTGAGTTACAATTGACAAAATAAGCTGCCAGGGCTCTCTATAATCGATGTCAATTAATTTTTTTTAAATGCCATTTTTGGGCCAAAATCGACAAAAATGGCAAGGGTTACCCCTTGCTATTTTATTTCGGGTCGAAAAAAATAAAGTTGACCTAAAAATTGCAGGAAATGTGGCCTATGATATGAACAAAATAACCCTGTGATTACAGGGGTCAGGGGTCAACGTAAATTTTTTCAATGATTTTTGGTTCACATTTTTTTTATTTAGATAAAAATGCCATGTATTTGCAGGGGTCAGGGGTCAACGTTTATTTTTTGTTATGATTTTTTGTTCACACAAATTTGGATAAAAATACAATATCGTCCAATAATAATATTATTTGAGTTACAATCGGCAAAAATAGGCTGGCAGGGCTCTCTACAATCGATATCAATCAAAAAAACAACAACGCCATTTTGGGGCCAAAATTGACAAACATGACAAGGGGTACCCCTAGCCATTCTATTTTGGGTCGAAAAATATAAAGTTGCCCTAAAAATGAAGGAAATGTGGCCGATGATATGAACAAAATAACCCTGTAATTACAGAGGTCAGGAGTCAACGTTAATTTTTTCAATGATTTTTGGTTCACATTTTTCAAATTTAGATAAAAATGCAATATCGTCCAATAATAATAATATTTGAGTTACAATTGACAAAATAAGCTGCCAGGGCTCTCTATAATCGATGTCAATTAATTTTTTTTAAATGCCATTTTTGGGCCAAAATCGACAAAAATGGCAAGGGTTACCCCTTGCTATTTTATTTCGGGTCGAAAAAAATAAAGTTGACCTAAAAATTGCAGGAAATGTGGCCTATGATATGAACAAAATAACCCTGTGATTACAGGGGTCAGGGGTCAACGTAAATTTTTTCAATGATTTTTGGTTCACATTTTTTTAATTTAGATAAAAATGCCATGTATTTGCAGGGGTCAGGGGTCAACGTTTATTTTTTGTTATGATTTTTTGTTCACACAAATTTGGATAAAAATACAATATCGTCCAATAATAATATTATTTGAGTTACAATCGGCAAAAATAGGCTGGCAGGGCTCTCTACAATCGATATCAATCAAAAAAACAACAACGCCATTTTGGGGCCAAAATTGACAAACATGACAAGGGGTACCCCAAGCCATTCTATTTTGGGTCGAAAAATATAAAGTTGCCCTAAAAATGAAGGAAATGTGGCCGATGATATGAACAAAATAACCCTGTAATTACAGAGGTCAGGAGTCAACGTTAATTTTTTCAATGATTTTTGGTTCACATTTTTCAAATTTAGATAAAAATGCAATATCGTCCAATAATAATAATATTTGAGTTACAATTGACAAAATAAGCTGCCAGGGCTCTCTATAATCGATGTCAATTAGTTTTTTTTAAATGCCATTTTTGGACCAAAATCGACAAAAATGGCAAGGGTTACCCCTTGCTATTTTATTTCGGGTCGAAAAAAATAAAGTTGACCCCTTGTCATGTTTGTCGATTTTGGCCCCAAAATGGCGTTGTTGTTTTTTTGATTGATATCGATTGTAGAGAGCCCTGCCAGCCTATTTTTGCAGATTGTAACTTAAATAATATTATTATTGGACGATATTGTATTTTTATCCAAATTTGTGTGAACAAAAAATCATAACAAAAAATAAACGTTGACCCCTGACCCCTGCAAATACATGGCATTTTTATCTAAATTAAAAAAATGTGAACCAAAAATCATTAAAAAAATTTACGTTGACACCTGATCCCTGTAATCACAGGGTTATTTTGTTCATATCATAGGCCACATTTCCTGCAATTTTTAGGTCAACTTTATTTTTTTCGACCCGAAATAAAATAGCAAGGGGTAACCGGTGCCATTTTTGTCGATTTTGGCCCAAAAATGGCATTAAAAAACATTAATTGACATCGATTATAGAGAGCCCTGGCAGCCTATTTTGCCGATTGTAACTCAAATATTATTATTATTATTGGACGATATTGCCCTGGAAATTGAAGGAAATGTGGCCGATGATACGAACAAAATAACCCTGTAATTACAGAGGTCAGGGGTCAACGTTAATATTATTTTAATGATTTTTGGTTCACATTTTTCAAATTTATATAAAAATGCAATATCGTCGAATAATAATAATATTTGAGTTACAATCGGCAAAATAAGCTGCCAGGGCTCTCTATAATCGATGTCAATTAATTTTTTTTAAATGCCATTTTTGGAACAAAATTGGCAAGGGTACCCCTTGCCATTCTATTTCGGGTCGAAAAAAATAAAGTTGCCCTAAAAATTGCAGGAAATTTGGCCTATGATATGAACAAAATAACCCTGTGATTACAGGGGTCAGGGGTCAACGTAAATTTTTCCAATGATTTTTGGTTCACATTTTTCAAATTTAGATAAAAATGCAATATCGTCCAATAATAATAATAATATTTGAGTTACAATCGGCAAAATAAGCTGCCAGGGCTCTCTATAATCGATGTCAATTAATTTTTTTTAAATGCCATTTTTGGGCCAAAATCGACAAAAATGGCAAGGGGTACCCCTTGCTATTTTATTTCGGGTCGAAAAAAATAAAGTTGACCTAAAAATTGCAGGAAATGTTGCCTATGATATGAACAAAATATCCCTGTGATTACAGGGGTCAGGGGTCAACGTAAATTTTTCCAATGATTTTTGGTTCACATTTTTTTAATTTAGATAAAAACGCCATGTATTTGCAGGGGTCAGGGGTCAACGTTTAATTTTTGTTATGATTTTTTGTTCACACAAATTTGGATAAAAATACAAAATCATCCAATAATAATATTATTCGAGTTACAATCGGCAAAAATAGGCTGCCAGGGCTCTCTACAATCGATATCAATCAAGTAAAACAAAACGCAATTTTTTGGCCAAAATCCTCCTTTTGAATTGATAATCTGCTAACTTTTTTCACGGAGTATTTTACGGATGTACTGATGTAACAACAACAACAAGAACAACAACAACATATAGCGTGCCAGCAAGGCTTGTTTAATTAACTTGAACGTTTGGTGTATAGATGCTGGGAAAACAGAGAGACAAATTTGTTTCTAGTAATCTGGTTCCCTGACCATAAACGGAGCAATTGATAAACGTCAGGGAATTATCAGGTCGAGGAACGAGACTATTTCCAACGATTGTCGGTATTTCGAATAATTCAGTAGTTTTGTTTTTGATGTTTGCAGATGTTGTATATACTACCTTCAATTAGTCATGCTCTGGTTCGTTTATTATGATTTTACAGCGTTGACTATATACTGAACTAAACTGTATTAAAAAACACTGTCTGGTATGTTGTCTGCCTTGATTGAGCTACGCGCGAAGATTTCCCTATTACACTATTTGCGCATATAGAAGCGCTCCGCTCCTAAAATGGATTATTGCATGGTAAGCAAAATCGTACTTATCAGTGACAATTATAGATCCCGTCATAATGGTTTATAGTTCATCCCTGATTGATATCTCTCATACACCAACACGTAAAACTGCTTACCAAGCAATTTCGAAATTCAATCATTCTCGGTCTAAATTAGAACAGAGATATTTTCTCTTTTGCTCTGTCCCGACGTATATGAAGCACTGTATACTCAGTGCTTTCCGAGAGCCTGTGTGAGAAAATTCACAGGCTTACTCGGGCGGGATTCGAACACACGACTTCCTGCTTACTAGTGCAGACGTCTTCCTGCTTACTAGTGCAGATGTCTTAACCACTCGACCTTTCCGGGGTCGGTTGGCCGATTCGAATCCAATCCATTACGTCGGGACAGGGCAATAGAGAAAATATCTCTGTTCTAATTTACATCATCCCCCGACGCAAACAGTCCATCTTCTGACATTATCAGTCTGTCGATCAATACCTGAAATTGCTAGCCACGCACTTTTCATTGAAAAGGGGATTTACTCCATGACAGAGGTGTTGGGGCTGCCTGATAAAACGACAGCCCGAGTACACGATGCACACAATAAATTTGCTGAAACTGCTTTTTTTTTGGGGGGGGGGGGGGTCTCCCATTTTATCATTATGGGCTCATCTTTATTGTCCATTGTCCAGGATTGCAATGGATAGTCGATTCCTTTCAGCTTACGCTTAGTCAACAAAGCTTGGTACAATGTTTGTTCCAACCGTTAGCTTCACCCACTGATCTCTATCTAAACTGGATAGCGCATCGGCTGGTCGCGTTGAGGCCACCGTCCGATCCGCCATGTTATCACTCCCAATACAAAAGGTTTGCAAAGATTGTCCACAGGGTCTCCTTTCATCCTCGTTCTCCTTACATAGCGATCAGTGGTAAATTGGGAGTGGTAATATGGCAGGTGCTGGCTTCAGTTGCTTGTACAGCGCGCAATGGCCAATGAGCTATCCAGTTTATATAGAAATCAGTGGCTTCACCTCGCATGATCTGGAAAGTTCTGTACACATCACACACGTGTTATTGGCTTCCTATGTAGACGGTGTTACATCATCGATCTGTTTGTTCTCTTTTCTGCTGATACTTTAATTAGAGACCTTCGTTTAATATCCCATTCTTCTAGAATTTTCCGACGAGCTAGGCCTGATATTTCCATATGTTTTATACTGTTATGTCCACGTTTCACGCTGACATCATTTTAATCCGCTAGTATGCATGCTCCAAACCCAGCTACATGCATACCAGCATTATTCCTCTCACCGCGAACTTTGGTCATTAGATAGGCCTACATGTAGGGGATGATTAGGAACTAACAAAAACATTAGTTCCCAAGTAGAGGGAATTTTATATTCAGGATAAAAAGATTTTAAAAATAGCTGGCCTAACGTTTTGAACGCAAGCAAGTTCTTTCTGAAAGGCAAATGACGGTGGTAGGAAACAAACATGCGACGGAGGGACACTTAATATGGGTGGATAGAGAAAAGAGATTAAGGACCAAGGGAGGTGGCAGTATAGGTGAACATAAAAGGCATTACAGAGAGGGGTGATGGGACAGCAAGGAAGAGTGTGGTTTTGGTGAAGATGAGGATGAAATTTTCAATTGGCAAACAAACCACAAGATATATTTTCAATCATAACTATGCATGTATTGTCTTCGGCGATACAAGGCTTAGGCTAGTTCGTTCTTCATGATGAAAGAATCCCATCACTAAGAAGAAGGAAATTTACCATTGAGCCATGATGTCTCGTGATGCCCCCCCCCCCCCCCCCCCCCCCCCTCCTCGCTGCGGTGTAACCCATGATGTATACCTCGTCCATTCCGTACTATAGTCCGTCTGACCATCAGGCCTATGGAGTACTTCGTAGCGCCTATACTGGCGTCCCCGAAATTATTATCGTCATGATTTTCAGACAAATTGCGCATTTTCAAGGGATGGTCGTGTACATTATTTTATTCTACTTTTAAATGATATTTTCAACCATAATAGCAATTTTAGGACTGAACGTTGCTTTTTTTGCGGCCTCCAAGGCAATGTACATTGACACGAGAGTTCATCCAGTTTGTGCGTAAAGCAACATGTGGAAATTTCCAGAAATTTGCCACACTCGTGTGTGGGATTATTTCACCTATGCAAGTGTCATCTGTACATAGGCCTATCTCCACGTCAGTATCTATCTCTATCAGTTAGAACCAGTCATTTGGTCTAGAGTGAGTCGATACTAAAATCAACAATAGGCTATAGTTTAAATAATTCTACACAAAATACGATCGCGCGATGCCCCAGTACCATGACCGTGTGCCAACGGACGCATGTCCTAGTTTAAAATCAAAAAGACGATTTTTGCCGGCTCTTCCTGTTTCTCATTCAGTGCAGGATTGTAGCCTAGAGCCTAACTTAACAATTCAACCAAAATAGAAAAAAATGCAGTAATCTTATGTGTAACTATATAGCAAATTCACATTATACATCTTTATCTTTGTTCGTCAATTATTTATCCATTGTTCATGGAAAATTATAGACAATACCGATTATGATTTTTTCCATCTACCCAGAGTTTGTATGTTTCTTGTCCTGGGTATCTGTCTGCATATTATTATGCTTATTGATTTTAATCTAGTCTGTATCTAGTCTAGTTTTTTTGTGATATCTTTGTACATGTGGTTTGTCTGCATAATAAGCGCATTAGTGCATTTATGTCATCATTAAAATTATAGTTTAGTCATCAATGAGCCCACTGTCCGAGAGGTTTACTATACGGCCACGCCATTGTTTACCGATTATGAATAATTACTACGCTCTAATTAAGTTAAGCACTGCAGTAAACGCCCACTATTGAAACATTATTTTGTCAGTGGCCATATTGCCCTGAAATCCCACCCAAATTTTATTCATTTGGTTAGTTACCTTACCTATTTCCAAGGTCTGGGTCTAAACAAAAAAACATAATGTGCAATAGATAAAAACCATTAATTTCCCTTCTGATGAAGAAACTGAGAAATTTAATAAAGACTCCGTTTATAATTTTGTAGGCCTACTACCTATAGTGGCCCATAATTTTTATTGTCATTCAATGTTTTTATTTCTATAGGGTTAAGCAAATATTAGACAAAAAACGACTCGAATACACCCAAATCTGTAGCACCAATCGTCCTGCGGGTTCATTGTTCATGCACACAATGTAGGGCGGTCCACTGGTTACTATTCACAGTATTTCACACAGATTTCTGTAACAGAATACGTGACGTCACATATACGATGAAAACACGTTCGCAAAATAACTTTGTTTGGCCTCCAGTGACGTTGAGTGGTGGTAAGGTCGCGATCGTTTGTGTGTCACTGTGTGCAAATTCAACAGGGTGTAGGCATGGCATGGTATGCATTATGCCTGTGCATTGTGCAGTGATTCTTGGTCCTTGTGGCCTTCGTGACTTTGTTTACGTTATTGGATGCAGATCTCCTAAAGATAGTACGTGAACAATCGCGTCGTTGAAAATTCTACGTAGGCCTAATGGTTACTGAACACAAAGCTTCCCAGTAAAGACGATTACTCTATAATCAAGGATTTATAAACATATGGGTGTTGTCTGTGAGGGAGAAAATACCAAAGGTCATAAAAATATGCCTAAAAAGTGAAAAACAATATACATAGGCCTATTCCCATCATCATCGTCTTCGCGTGAAATAATTAGGCCTGCCTTTTAAACAATGTATTCTGTAAAAATGAACAACTGTTGGCGTACTAAGAATATAATAAAATACACGGCCATCTCATGAAAATGGCCCGTTTATCTGAAAATTATTGACGGAAAAAAAATAATCCGGTTTCCAACTACATGTATCCACCTTTTCCGAACTAAACTTACGGTCCCCGAAAAGTATTTAAATGTTCATACAAATAGCACATTTTTAGGAAATTTAACGGTAGTGCATGTTATTATATTACTCTACCTTTCCATATATTATTCCCATGATATTGATAGTAAATTTAGGATGAATGTTTTTGCAGCCCAATTCGGCACCGGGTCTATATCAAAAAAGCAAAAAAATGCGTGATTCACGAATTCAGCAATTACGGTTAAAAGAAAAACCAAACCAAAAAAACGGTGTGAATGGGAATTTCGTGAACTTTCCCCTTCTACTCGAAAGTGACTATAAACTATTCTATAACCGTTTGTATTCGTACTTTCTATGGACTTTTTGGACTAAAAATAGATCGAGGAACTAACTTGTCAAAAACAGACCACGCGCCAATTAAGTCTATACGGCTGTTGGTTCTGCACATAATTATAACTGTCGGACACAGGAAATCATAATCCGTTCTGCCCTCAGCTGTATAATCTCTTTAATCATGGTGATCTGCTGATCTCTTCAAGATAGGACCGACTGTTTACGCAGGACATCGGCCGTAAGAACCAGTCCCAGTGGTCAACCATGTATGGAGATAGGAAACGTGCAGTGAAAACGGTTTCCTGTACACTTTCCTGTGGGTCCAATTTCATTAGCACAAAATAGTGCTCAATAAAATTCCCTGCTAAGAAAAAAAAATCATATGGGAACCAGTCACAAGCTAAACTGCATGACATTTTGGCTGGTAACATGTTTCCGAGCTGAGTAAATTTTGTGTGCTTAGCTGCGTGCTCCCCCAATAGACAGGGCCCAGACCAGGAAAAACTGCCGTTTTTTCCTGTCAAGGTTTTCTCAACGGTTTCATCATCCTGAACCTCAACCATTTGAAATTAGCTTGGGGGCCACCCTGATTTTTGCCCCTAATTCAAAATGGCCGCCAAAATCCAAAATGGCCGCCAAAATTACCTAAATTAGATATATACTGCTAATTACGTTTAATATCAACGTTTTTTTCAGTGGTTCTGTCATTCTGAATCTGCACCCATTGAATTTAGCTCCAGAGCCACCCAGAATTTGGCCTCAAATCCAAGATGGCCGCCAAAATCTAAAATGGCTGCCAAAATTATCTTAATCAGATTTATACTACTTGGTTTTTTTCTGTAGGAGTTTTTTTTCAGTGATTCCGTCATCCTGATCATAAGGCCTTTGAAATTAGTCTGGGGAGTACCCAGGATTTGTCCTTGAATCCAAGATGGCCGCCAAAATAGCCGCCAAAATGGCCGCCAAAATTACCTAAATTAGATATGTACTGCTAATTACGTTTAATATCAACGTTTTTTCAGTGGTTCTGTCATCCTGAATCTACACCCATTGAATTTAGCTCCAGAGCCACCCAGAATTTGGCCTCAAATCCAAGATGGCCGCCAAAATCTAAAATGGCTGCCAAAATTATCTTAATCAGATTTATAATACTTGTTTTTCTTTCTGTAGGAGTTTTTTTTCAGTGATTTCGTCATCCTGATCATAAGGCCTTTAAAATTCGTCTGGGGAGTACCCAGGATTTGTCCTTGGAATCCAAGATGGCCGCCAAGATGGCCGCCAAGATGGCCGCCAAGATGGCCGCCAAGATGGCCGCCAAGATGGCCGCCAAGATGGCCGCCAAGATGGCCGCCAAGATGGCCTCCAAGATGGCCGCCAAGATGGCCGCCAAAATGGCCGCCAAGATGGCCGCCAAGATGGCCGCCAAGATGGCCGCCAAGATGGCCTCCAAAATGGCCTCCAAAATTACCTAAATTAGATATGTACTGCTAATTACGTTTAATATCAACTTTTTTTTCAGTGGTTCTGTCATCCTGAATCTACAACCATTGAATTTAGCTCCAAAGCCACCCAGAATTTGGCCTCAAATCAAAGATGGCCGCCAAAATCTAAAATGGCTGCCAAAATTACCCTAATAAGATTTATACTGCTTCTTGGTTCTTTTTCTGTCAGTTGTCAGTGATTTCGTCATCCTGAACCTAAGGCCTTTGAAATTAGTCTGGGGAATACCCAGGATTTGTCCTGAAATCCAAGATGGCCGTCAAAATGGCCGCCAAAAGCATCTTAATTATATTCAAACTACCTCTTCGTTTTTTCCCTGTTAACGTTTTCTAAAGATGGTTTCATTATGGCGTCCTGAACCTAAGCCTTTTGAAATTAATTTGGGGCTACCCAGGATTTGGCTGCAAATCCAAGATGGCCGTCCAAATAAAAATGGCTACCAAAATTACCTTAATCGGATTTAAACGGTCTCTTATTTGTACCCCATAATTTTCCTTTCTCGGAAATCAAAGTTTATGAGTGTCATACTTTAACTGTACAAATAATCTATGCTGTCTTCTCTCCAATTGCAACATCAGCAGCCCAGCCTCGTCGTTGTCCATCTAGAATTGTTTCCTTGCACGTAATTCGAACATACAGTTTAGAGAAAGGATAAAAGTAATTAATTGACAGGTATTTTGCTAGTTAACATTGTTGTTTGCGAAATGCATTGCTTTGGATGACATTATTGCTCAACTATTATGTTCTTCTTGTGTAAGTATACTGTAATTCACGAACACAAATTGAATGACTTTTACAATTGTATCTTTACTTTTAGGAATCAGCACTATGGCGGCTACCCCCTTCTTTAGTACAAGAGCAGATGACAGAAGACGATGCCTTCTTTGCAATGAAAATATCAAGGATAAGGATGACATCTCAAATGTGACACAAGCTGGACTGGAAATTCTCCAAACACTGGCTGACAGATGGTCAAGTGATATGTTCTCAGCCTCCTTATACTGAATTTCAATTAGCTGGGCCACGACTGTCCACCACCATCCTTATCCTTGATATTTTCATTGCAAAGCAGGCACTGTCTTCTGTCATCTGCTCCTGTACTAAAAAAGGGGGTAGCCGCCATAGTGCTGATTCCTAGAAGTAAAGATACAATTATAAAAGTCATTCAATTTTTTGTTCGTGAATTACAGTATACTTACACAAGAAGAACATAATAGTTGAGCAATAATGTCATCCAAAGCAATGCATTTCGCAAACAATGTTAACTAGCAAGTATATATACCTGTTAATTAATTACTTTGATCCTTTCTCTAAACTGTATGTTCGAATTACGTGCAAGGAAACAATTCTAGATGGACCACGATGAGGCTGGGCTGCTCGCTAATGTTGCAATTGGAGAGAAGACAGTATAGATTATTTGTACAGTTAAAGTATATGACAATCATAAACTCTGATTTCCGAGAAAGGAAAATGATGGGGTACAAATAAGAGACCGTTTAACCATTTTTGTTTGGGCGGCCATCTTGGATTTGCAGCCAAATCCTGGGTAGCCCCAAATTAATTTCAAAAGGCTTAGGTTCAGGACGCCATAATGAAACCAACTTTAGAAAATGTTAACAGGAAAAAACGAAGAGGTAGTTTGAATATAATTAAGATGCTTTTGGTGGCCATTTTGGTGGCCATTTTGGAGGCCATTTTGACGGCCATATTGGATTCAAGGACAAATCCTGGGTACTCCCCAGACTAATTTCAAAGGCCTTCGGAATCACGGAATCACTGACAACTGACAGAAAAACAACCAAGAAGCAGTATAAATCTTATTAGGGTCAATTTGGCAGCCATTTTATATTTTGGCGGCCATCTTTGATTTGAGGCCAAATTCTGGGTGGCTTTGGAGCTAAATTCAATGGTCGTAGATTCAGGATAACAGAACCACTGAAAAAAACGTTGATATTAAACGTAATTAGCAGCATATATCCAATTTAGGTAATTTTGGCGGCCATTTTGGAGGCCATTTTGGCGGCCATCTTGGATTCCAAGGACAAATCCTGGGTACTCCCCAGACTAATTCCATAGGCCTTATGATCAGGATGACGAAATCACTGAAAAAAAGCTCCTGCAGAAAAAAACCAAGTAGTATAAACCTGATTAAGATAATTTTGGCAGCCATTTTAGATTTTGGCGGCCATCTTGGATTTGAGGCCAAATTCTGGGTGGCTTTGGAGCTAAATTCAATGGTCGTAGATTCAGGATAACAGAACCACTGAAAAAAACGTTGATATTAAACGTAATTAGCAGCATATATCCAATTTAGGTAATTTTGGCGGCCATTTTGGAGGCCATTTTGGCGGCCATCTTGGATTCCAAGGACAAATCCTGGGTACTCCCCAGACTAATTCCATAGGCCTTATGATCAGGATGACGAAATCACTGAAAAAAAGCTCCTGCAGAAAAAAACCAAGTAGTATAAACCTGATTAAGATAATTTTGGCAGCCATTTTAGATTTTGGCGGCCATCTTGGATTTGAGGCCAAATTCTGGGTGGCTTTGGAGCTAAATTCAATGGTCGTAGATTCAGGATAACAGAACCACTGAAAAAAACGTTGATATTAAACGTAATTAGCAGCATATATCCAATTTAGGTAATTTTGGCGGCCATTTTGGAGGCCATTTTGGCGGCCATCTTGGATTCCAAGGACAAATCCTGGGTACTCCCCAGACTAATTCCATAGGCCTTATGATCAGGATGACGAAATCACTGAAAAAAAGCTCCTGCAGAAAAAAACCAAGTAGTATAAACCTGATTAAGATAATTTTGGCAGCCATTTTAGATTTTGGCGGCCATCTTGGATTTGAGGCCAAATTCTGGGTGGCTCTGGAGCTAAATTCAATGGGTGTAGATTCAGGATGACAGAACCACTGAAAAAACGTTGATATTAAACGTAATTAGCAGTATATATCTAATTTAGGTAATTTTGGCGGCCATTTTGGATTTTGGCGGCCATTTTGAATTAGGGGCAAAAATCAGGGTGGCCCCCAAGCTAATTTCAAATGGTTGAGGTTCAGGATGATGAAACCGTTGAGAAAACCTTGACAGGAAAAAACGGCAGTTTTTCCTGGTCTGGGCCCTGTCTACAAGGCCAACTTAATGCCCCCCCCCCCCCCCCCCCTTCCCCCAACGACAAATATATGCCTGATATGTCAACAAAGAAACATCGGAACCTTTTACGATTTCCTTTCTGAGCCCACACATTGTTTTGTTATACCCACGACCATTTTCATTCCCCGATCCAAATCACAATGATGATGATGGAAGTCAGGTAGACGGAAGTAGCGTTCATGCTAATTGCTTTGGTTGGAAAGATCAATCATTAAAAAGTAGAAGATTATAATGCGCTGGGTTTTTTCTTCTGAAAGTTAACTGACGAAATAACTACGCGTATATATATTATCCTGCTCCAACTGTCCGACTTTCCGGAACCAAACTTTCGTCCCGGCCCCAAAGTATTTTCTTCAATGATTTTCTGCCGACGGTTGTGTATACATGTATTCTACTTTATACTTCCAATTATGCATGTAAATTTAGGACGAACGATTTTTGTAGTCCAATTATATAGGCGCCGTCCGAGGCAATGTGTCCCTTTCGGAATAAAAATAAAAATACTTCATCTGGGTTGAATGCTTTGGCCGACCGACCCACCGACCGACCAGCAAATAAATTGATTAACGGCACTGACCCACGGCGTAGCTGTAGATGTTACATTGCGTCAACATCTCACTTTGGACTCAAAATGGCAGCTCATTATGTTAAAGCGTGCGGCCATTGTTTACCAATTGTCTATGCATTGTAGCCTTGAGTTAATGCTGTGCGTGCTGCTGCCTGGCAGCCTGCAGTCGATCACCCGGCCCGCACGGCAAACGCCGATCCGATCCGTTACACGCACGATCTGCCCGCAATGCATACGTACACACATCATGCACATAGAGCATGGTGCACACGCACCACTCGGTACCCACACGCTTATACGTGTTATGTGGAGCTTGCTTGCTGCACTGGCCAGGGCCTATGCACTGCAAAAACTGGGGTGTTAAAAATAACACCAACGGTGTCAAATTTGATTCTTTCCCGGTATCTATATAGGACAACACCCATGGTGTTAATTGACACCAAACGTTGGTGTTAATTTATTCCAACACCAAACATGGTGTAACTGTATAACACCCATGTTTGGTGTTGGAATAAAAATAGAAATACTTCATCTGGGTTGAATGCTTTGGCCGACCGTAACTGTAACTGTATAACACCCATGTTTGGTGTTGGAATAACACCAGAAATCTGTGTTAATTTGCAGTATACTTGCAGTATACTCTCAAAATCAAAGAGGCGTATTTTTACTGGATATTCCAGGCAGAAAGTAAGTGCAAATTTATAGAAATGAATTTAATAAGACTAATTGAAATACACTTAATACACATTATTATGGTAGACTGTACAGATGCTACGGTAACCTACTTACACTACAAAGTGGATATTGTTGTAATTTAGCTTTATATTTAGCATTTTTCCGCCATGCTGAAGTCATGGTTTCCATGAACAATTTCAATATTTGAATACGAAGGCGATGTAATGCGATTCTTTATTTGTGTTTACACAAAATCTAAATTTTGTTGTGGAATATTGTTTGAATAATTACACATTATGGTCACGAAATTGTGTTTTTGGACGAAACACCACAATTTAACTTGACTTTTGTGAACTAAATTACCTCACCATACCACACGAAGAAGTGATGCCGTCCAATCGGATTGCTGGATCTTCGAGAATGTGCACGTTGTGTAACCTTTTAACACCAGAACTATTTAACACCAAGTTATTCAAGTTTCTGCCTGCACGTTTGAATAAATTGGTGTGATTTTAACACTAAAAGAATCACCAAAACGTTTACGCCAGTTTAGTGTTAGCAATTTAACACCCGAGTTTTTGCAGTGTGTGGGCGGGGACGTACACGCAGGTCAAGACAGCGCCCACAGCCTAATAATTCAAGGCTAAATCCGCCATGGCTCTATATTCCTTCCTCCATGATCTATGGTAGTATTTTCGAATTTGGGGTACGGAGCTGAGTGTGGAGTCAATAGTGTATGTTAAAAAAACCGACAAATTAATTAGTTCGATTTTACTTATTATTCCGATCGCTACCTATCTGATTAGACCGCCAGCACGCAAAGTATTTCAGCGTCACAACTGGAGAAATATATCACTCTCGAAAGTGAAATATATTTCACTTTACGCACCGGCAGTCACGCGCCCCGCCGATGGGTTTCCTGTAGAATACTGCGGTCGGTGTCTGTCCGTTTTCCTCCCAAAATGAAAATATCCTGTAAAAGAAGCTCTTTGGCCTTCAACGAGTGTCACGTATTTCCTGCTATATATATGATCATGGCAGATCGGGCACGTACGTGTACTTGGAACTATGCAATGGAAACGGGGCAACAGGTCAATATTTACAGTGTTTTAATATTTCAAGGAAGGTGTCTGCATCGAAAGGTCCTTTTTAGCATGAAGTTATTGTGCGGTTTCTTTTTTCTCGATCTTAGCTAGCTTCATTCCCTGGTACAGTCTGGCTGTGTCTTGCTGATTGAGTTTACACTCTCACGACCTATTTGTTTTGATGTTTTATTTGAGTTATTAGGCCTACTTAACTGCAGAGGCGGCGATTTCTCTTTAAGGTTGGGGGTGGGGGGGGGGGGGGGGGGGGGCGGAGCACACAACCAACAACAAGTGTTAAACCTTTTATGCATGTATCCTGGGAAATTTTTGAAAATGTGTGCTGATCTTTGTGTATTCTGGTGCATGTAAAAGCCAATGACCTATACAATTTATATGACCATGGGGAAATTATCGGTGCCGTTGGAGGTTTTTTTATTAATGTAATTCTGAAATATTAATTACCTTCTTTTGTCTTTTCCATATACAAAGTACTAGAATGACATGTGTACATTAATTGTATATCTTCCAAAGGTGAGGTTCGTATTATTTTGCGGTACTGAAACCAACGGTTCCTCAAAAGCACATACTGCATTGTTGCTCGCAAGCCTGAAGAAACCTGTGAAAAGAAAACAAAGAAATATCCAGTTTTAGAAGAGGGAGGGAAACTCCAGAATGATATTCTGGTAAGACTGACATTCCAATTCAAATGTCGACCGGGGCGGGATTCGAACCCGGATCACACTCAGAGGTGGACCGTGGAAGGCGAGGAAAGCACCGCTAGGACAACCTAATTAACTCCCCACGTTGAGAGTTTTAAAATTGGGTTGGGAAAAGTTGGATACGAACCCCCATCCCCCACCTACCCCACATGCACCCCCTCCAAAAAAAGAAAAGAAACCCTGCTTAATACAGGCCCAACACAATCGATCGTTAAAACACTAACAAGTGCCGGGGGGGGGGGGGGGGGGGGGTCTCCGATTACAGGATGAATGGATAGGCTACCCGGAGTAGGTTTCTGTGACAGGTAGCTAAGTTTACACACTAATTACACTGATTATCCTTGGATGCAGTCACGATAGGACCCCTCACCCCGTGGGCCAAGTCCCTAACTCTAGCTTCCCTTCATTCAGGGAACTTCACAATTATCTCACATCCTGACAGCTTCAGGGCGGTTCAGCATTATTAATATCCCACCCAGGTCAATGGCGAGTGTCTTGTCAGTCATTGAAAAGTATAGTCGGAAAACTCTGGGCTGAGCTATATAGAGGAACATCACTGACTTTTCAACTGCAATGTGTAACAATGCACATGTATAACTGTGTATACATGTATTGTGTAGTCATCGCGAACATCATGGGTGTAAATCCCAGGGTGGGGGGGGGGGGGGGGTCTATCACCCTCTTTTTGACCCGGGGCGGGATGGTCCACATGATCACTCCCCCCCCCCCCCCCCCGAAGTTTCACTACCGTTTTCCAAACAAAAACGCCAAAACGTAATGCGTATACATGTACAATGTACAAAGTATTTTGAACGGTACCCTCACGTTCTTCTTATCCTAGCCCCCCCCCCCCCCCCCCCCCCACTTTATGGGGTGATTAAACAAATCTTGATCATCCTCCCTCACCCAACTTTGGGGCACGGATTTACGCCACCGACGAACGTAGTACGAACGACACGAATAGTGGTCAATGATTTCTTGCACACTGGAATGTTCGAATACAAATTCTTGTACAAAAAGAACCCCACAAAAACAGGGAGAGGTCTTTAATTGGTAACATGTCATTCAAGCTTTGATTTCGTATACCATCAGTATTTTGTTCCCAACTTAGACATACCCAAATCTGTTGTTGCAGCATTCTAGAAGCTAGATCGGACAAGTTCTCAACCACCAAATCCGGTGATACATGTGTACCCGCATCCCAATATCCACATGAAATTTCAACGGGCTTGGGGGGAGTCTGGCTTTCGGGGAAAAATGACTCATGTTAGGATGGGATTCGAAGGGCTATAGGAAGTATTTCGAAACATATTACGCTTGCGCGAAACAAAATTACTGAATTTAGCTCTTTTGCTGAAAAGAACCATCACTGACTGACTTACGATTGTGTGAAGATCTGGCATTTCTCAAACCCTAGCCGGCTTCGGCTTCCGTTGCTATTCCCCCGTCTCAATGCCAATCTGAAGCCTTGAATACGTAAATGAATGAACAGGCTCTGGCACTGGATTAAAACATACATGTAATAGGACTTTGATGTTCATGTAGCAAAAACAGTATCCAAGATCTTGCCAATATATCTGGGGACATAAAATTACGCAAAGCCAAAGCCGAAGCCCGAGTTTGAGAAATGGCCCATAAAAGATACCTACAAAACAAAGAGGATCTGTTGGGCGAATTCACTATGGAGTACGGAAGTCTGACGTCAGTTGCAACAGCACAACTGGCTCCAAACAAATGGAGGTTTCGACTGTTCCTTTGTTAACAGCCATTCATGCAGACACATTGACACAAAATAGAAGTACATGTATTCTGGTTCCAAACATTGCATGGACGTCATCACTTGGGTACTCTATGGCAATGGCCACGGCAGCCCATAAGTACAAGTATGTACATGATAATGCTTCGTTGTTAAGTGATATCCTGCCATGCATTGTGGGACAGTTTACGTCAAAATTTTGCACACAGAATCCCATAGGCGAGCTATCTGTAAAAGTGTAAATGATATGGCCATATGTAAACGACAAAAAGCCTAACTAAGCGCATTTCATCTACAGAAACTTCCAACACGGGTTAATCTCTGAAGTGTATTTCATGAAGATAACTTTATTCGTTTAATACACTCAACATTGCATTTCTGCTGTACTCTACAAACTGTAAAAAAGTTGCCAAAAAATGAGGTGAATCTCTTTCATTTTAAAGGCCAAAATTGTTAGCTCCAGTGTGAGCAGGACACTGATTTAAATATCAGTACTGATATTTCTAGTTTGTATCCTGAAATGTTTTGCGTCCGCAGAGTGTTTGTCCTCATGAAAATAATACTCGCTTCTAAAAGAAAACATGACTCAAGCAGCCGTCTGCTGACAGACGACTGTTTAAGGTTCACTGTGGTTAGTCAGAAAAAAATATAAATGGAAAAAAAACAAAAAAAACACGTAATATTTGAAGTAAAAGCTGGGAAGATGAAGCCGATATTGCAGGATATTTGCACACACTGAAAAAACAAACGAGTTGTATGCCAGAAATCTTTCAAAATATACTCCATTAAAAAAAGAAAATACTTTCATTTTTTTCCTTTTTGGTTTTTGTATAAAATATTTCAGTTAAAAGGCAAAAATCCTTGCTTCAAAAGAATTCATATTCCCAGTGTCCTTGAAAAAGGAACAGAATGATAAAAATCAAAATACAAGTACGTGTACTACTAAGCGAAAAACCATTAGCCAAAGTCTAAACAGCAACATTAATTTCAGATCTATATTTCTCTCCTTACCCCTTTTCAATAATTATTGTCAACTGGCTCCTTAATATTTTTAAATTCTGAATTTTCTTTTCCAATTTTCCTTTTTTTTCCTTCTTTTCAGATTTTCCCTGCAAAATGCAAAAACAATCACAATATACATAATGCTCGGCATGAAAAATTTATATTGCACCACCGACAGGTAACTTAGGAATCTCGCTGTACAGAAAATTTGGCCATCGTTAAAAACATTGTGACCTTTTAAAAAAAAAAGCAATACTGTTTTGCATGACCTTTCAACTCCGACACCGATAACAGGTGCATAGTTATAATGTATAAATCCACACCAATATGGCTTGTTCAGTTGGTTGGAACAGGTATAAAATCTGAAAATATCTTGTCGACTATGCTCAGCAGACTATCATAACCAATGGCTTATTGCCAATAACCCATATTCAGGAAGAAAATATGTAATATGCATTTCCACCCCCCCCCCAAAAATAAAAGCGAATCCCTGGAGTTACTTGCGACTATCCGACTGATCCGTACTGTTTTGCCGAAAACCAACCCTAGAGAAAATGCCCGTTAACGTAATAAGGAAGCTGGGCAGATTTAATTTAACTTGCGATTAATGCGATAAAAACCGAAGAGGGTGTGGAACGGTGGTCGTGGATGAGTCATTCATTCCCTCGGGTAGAAGTCATATTAAGTCAACGGCTGTTGCATGATTGCTGTCAACCGGCCTTATTCCATAGCCTTAAGTTTCATTATATCCATCAATGGTTGGATATCCACATGCTAGGGTACTGTAAACAGCATCCAATATTGTGAATAGAAAAAAAAAAAGGCCTTAGAAGTTTCCGGGAAAGTGATGCACTATTTTGAAAACTCATTTGTGAATCTATGCAAAACACTGCTCCCCCAGCATACGGGAATGGTTATGACAGTGCAGAAATGTTTAAACGGAAGCATCGCAGTCGACAAGATAATTTCTAGTATTGATTGGTGCAAGTTGGAAGCAGACTATTACACAACTCTTTTACAGGACTCTTAAAATTCTTTAAAAAGATTTCTGGTACATGTTTAGATTATGAAAATGAAATTAAAAATGTGGAAAATAGCCTACTTTGCGACCAACTAATGCACCAAAGTTCACAACTTGCAGCATCGAATGAAACATACATCATATATTAGAAACGAAGATTATTAAATATATGACATATATTATGTACAACACCTGAAGCACCTAGTGTAGATGTATAAAAATGAAACAGCGTTCGACCCGTTTCAAACTTTGGCAAAGATCACAAAATGAAAATATATTTTTTAAAAATCACAATATTTCCAAGAAAGGCTATTCTTAATATATATTTATCAAAAATTCCACGATATCCATTTGGTATTGAGTTCAGGGCAGCAGTGGATGAAAGGGTTACGCTTTGGCTGCTAAAGACTTGTTGACCCAGCGGTATTGATTGTGTGACAGCGTCGGCCAGTCCTGTTCCACGTGAGTGTTCATGGTGTTTCGGACCAGGTTATACTTGGCCCGATTCTTCCTGCCCTTACGGTGGGTGGTCACGACCCTGTTGTCATCCACCACTGTGGTGGGGTTGTTCTTGAGGACATCCGTGATGGAGTCAAGCACAGTCTTTGGGTTGGCGTTCAAGTCCACATTCCCATTGTTGTCACTGGTTTGCAATGTGGGAGTCTCATTATCGTTGACAGGGTTCTGTTTCTTCGGGAACGACGCAATGGGGCAGATTGTTCCTATCTCGCCAAACCTGCAAGACGGGAAAAAAAAGAACAAACATGACAAAGGTTTCCTTCAACGATTTGCCATTTTAAAATTAGCTAACAAAATACACGTACTGTACAAGGAAAGGACTGAAGTAAAGTGCTTCAGGCATGAAACTTCATGGAGGCAATGGAGGCAACGGAGGCACATGCTTCTAATTAACCCCCAGTTTTTATTTTGGAATGATGTGCCTTGCCTAAAGAAAACAAGTTTCAGGCCTGTTTTTCGATCATCACGAGAACTGGGAACTCAGAAAAGAATTTCATGCAAGGGCCAAAATCAGTACATAAACATTCGTACTGTATTCCATAAATTGCGGGTTTTTTGGGTGAACAATGGGTTGTTCGCGCCACAAAAAGTCCCGACCTCTGCATTACTCACAAAAATGTACCTTTTGTTCAACACAATACAAAATCAGTTCCATTGGCTTTGTTCACAGTAAGTATCGAATTAAGTGAGGTCTCAACAGAGTCTAACCCCGCCCGAAAAAAGCCACAAACTCCCCCGTACCTGCAGACGACTTCTAGGGGGTCCACCCACAACGTGAAATCTGGGGGAATGTTCATCTTGTCATAGACCAGGCCGCTTTTCCTGGCTGCCTTGACCAGCACCACGTCGTGGGGTTCGTCTTCGGCGATGCGGATGCACCGGAACGCCTGCCCCTTGCTCGGCATGTCCTCGTACCAGTGGTTTCTGAACTTCTCGATCAGGCAAGCCACCAGATTCTCGGAGAATTCCGCCATCTGTTCCGACGTGAAGTCCCTTTTTAGGTTCAGGAGGCGGGCCAGGAAGACCACCGCCGCTGCAATTTCGTCTCTCATGATTTCTTTAAATTGTTGGGGGAAAATATTAAGTTTTTAGGCAGACGAGTTTCCAGTGGGGGAAACCAGCTCAGGATTGTTCTGCTTTGTTCGACGACCACAAATTTTGTTGCCAAATCTGCGGTTATATTCTCACTTCCGAGCACGTTTGTTCGCCTGAAAGCTGCCGTAAGGATCCTGCTGCCTTCTGAATAACATCCACTCCGATCAGTCGATGATAAAGGGGAAATAAAATGTGATATTTCAACATCAAAAAATCCCCAACACCTTTCCACCTCTTGTTGTTTCCCAGCTGCGAATGTAAATGCAACGCCAGCGAATTTTCTTATAGTGTGGTGACGTCACCTTCGACCCCCACAGTGCAGCCAATCAGGAATGTGGGATTCCGCGTAACCATGCCGCGTCACGTAAATAGTTCCGCGACGTCAGATCCACGCCCTCCATATATGGCAAAGCCTTGCCATATATGGGACATTAGTAAACAACTATTTTTAGCCCTAACAATGCAACAAAAGAGCATGCGAGGCCGGCTGCGCATGACGCAAAGGTACCATAACAATAACATGTCATGGCCACGAGCCAACTTTAGGGAAGGGAGGGCGCGCTTTAAAAAACGGCTGTAGTTTTGCAGATCAGTGAGTTTTGCAGATTATTTCCCCGCGCGCGCCATTCATGCAACTGTCAAACTAGCTCCCGTGATTCAACGCGTTTTTTTCTCTAAAAATAATTCAAAATATAAAGCAATTCAAATTAATCAACAAATGCGTAGAAAAAACAAAAGATATGATTTAAGTATGTGTCCCTCCACTAAATACAAATTAAGACGCAGTTTTCAAGCATAATTATTTCCTTCTATATAGGCCAAGTAAAAATTAAAAAAACATATTTAGCGTCCGGGTTTTTTTCTTTTAAGGAAGGGGGGGGGGGGGGGGCTTTCTATTTTCAAGATGGCCGCCATTAAATTTCTGACAACCGCAGGTTTTTCAACTGTTCAATGATACAAAAAAGGGAGAGAAATGCAATTGAACAAGTTTACAGTGGTTTTATAAGTTTTTAGAAAATTTATATTTTATTTTCCGATGGATCGGTTGACATTTTGAGTTTTTTTCATCGCATTTCCATTGTTAAAGATTAAAAAACAAAATCCAGGCGCCCCCCCCCCCCCCCCCCCAAAAAAAAAGCGGGCGAGGACGCTAAAAAAAATTTTTAAATTCGTCTTTATGATGTTTATGTTTTGGACAGGCGCTCCAGTCCCACGGATGAGCTGCAACAATTCGTTTCACATTCATCTAAACATTCAGAAAGAAGAAAATGTACTACAATGAACGATATGAATTGGTATTTATTACCAAAGAACACTTATTTATTTTTCAATATAAAAAATTGAAGCCGTAATCTGTCCATGTTGAAACTTACAAATAATGAATAGTAACCCCCCCCCCCCCCCACCCCAAATTTGGTACGCTTCTGGTTGGCAGTGACAACTTCATCAGGTAGAGTCACTGGATATCAAAAGTTTTGTCTCAAATGTGTGGAAACATTGGCACAAACTTAGCGCCATCTGCATCGGAATTAAGATGTACAAAATAAGTTATTACCTCTTACACATGTCCAATAAATAAGCAGTACATGAACTCGTACCGGAGCATTTAAATGCGCCCTTAAACTGCAGTTTCTTGCAATGACTGGGGTGAGATTTCTCAGAATTTTTCCCGATTTCGGGATTTTTTGTGAGACGTCTTATTACAGATTTCCGGAAGATGTTTTTGGGTCCTTATAAATTGTTTTATCATTCCCAAAATGACCTCTGGAGCCCGAAACAGTCTTCTAATAATTGTAATGACCCTTGTTTTTGAACTGTCTCTTCATGGTAGAACAATGCAGTTTTCTTATGCATTTTACAGAAATGTCATCTATGTCATCAATGTCACTTTCATGGATTTTTCATTTTTCTCAAATCTCACCCCTGCAACGACCACGATGGGACAGCACCTCCCCCACTCCCCCCCCCCCCCCCCCAAAAAAATATGATACCAAAGAAACATATTTCCTATAAATATGGCACTCTTCTTGAGTGAAGTACAGAAACCATGCAGCATTCAGAATAATACTTCAAACAATCCCTATACAGGTATGACACATTTTTGAAAATAACTATCAAAGCCAAATTGATTAGGCGGCCTCCAAGAAGGAAGCGGGCGGGGACGCTAAACATGTTTTTTTTTTTTTTTTTTTTACTTTGCCTTTAATAGTTTCAAGCTTACTGTTTATAAATATGGTACCACTACAAATCTCCCCCCCCCCCCCCCCCCGAGAAATATTTCCATCTGAAATGCTGTCATCTTCCAGGAAAAACCTCCAAAAGCCCATAATGAACGTGTACAAAATCAGTGTAAAACAGACTGAAATAGGCCTACATGTAATGTTTTTTTTCACTATTTCCTTGTGTCTCGGATGATGGATTGAGCTCAAACTTTGACAGGTTTGTAATTTCATGTATATTAAATCACACAAAGAGTCTTTTCAGCTCAATGCTATATAAATATATCTTTAAGATATTCTTTAAATGTTTTTTCCGATACATATCTTCTATTGTATTATCAACATGCTAAATTATGGCATGACCATACTGAATCTTTTTTAACATGAATGCTACAAACCGTAGGAACCATTATGTTTAGGAGCCAACATTAGCCAATCACAATATTGGCACTATTGCACACCTGGGGGTTGCGTTTTGGCAGTCATGAACGGTCTTAACCAAGAATCGGTTAGGTTGTTTCTTGTCGGTGAATATCTCTGGGAATTTCAAATAGGCGAGAATGACACACCATGATGAAATACTCAAATACCCAAAAATAATGTGACCCGCTCTGGAAAAGGGTATATTATGTCGCAAAATATGAAAAATTAGTTTCATGTATGTTTGGAAAGCCCGCAATGTAAGCTTTCATTTGGTACATGATAGAGCTCCAAAGCCCTTTCCGTTCTGGAGATATCGCGTTTTTGCATATTAATTAGTTCTATGGAGTTCAAATTGCACAACAGAGAAAACAGGCATTGAAATAGCTTGTTCCAATACAATGCAATGGAACAATGTACTCTAAAAGGCTTATTTTGTTCACTTTATTCACCAAAAATCAACATTGTTGCGCACCAAACCTGAAACTTTAGATATTTAAGATGTCATTAAAGGCAAAAAACAAAAAATGAATTTTGACAAAAAATTTCACCCTCTCAACATTGAAAGGGCCATTACACGTAAATGCATAGCGCGACTTATATCACCTTTTTCTGGAGCGGGTCACAAATGATTAACCAAAGAGAAACAACAGAACCAGGTTTCAGTTATGACCGCCAAAACGCACCCGTGGCTTGCCTTCATACAAGTATGCGGGAAGGTACAAAACCATGTATGGAAAATGATAGGCTGGTACCTATTGTCTTATTTTAAAGAAATCAACACATTAATACTGTCTCCTCACCTTCTTGGGGTCCAGACAATAACAGCTGCACATAGTGCAAGTAAGGTGTCTGCCATGGCAAACTATTGGTAATTATAACACCTCATTCACAGATTCTGTGTCTTGATTGGCCGAGAGCGAGTCACATGGCATTTTTGGCTGTTTTGGAAACTTTTCCAAAACAGCCCTTGTTTTCGTTAAGATTTTTTGGCTGTTTTGGAAACTTTTCCAAAACAGCCCTTGTTTTCGTTAAGATTTTTGGCTGTTTTGGAAACTTTTCCAAAACAGCCCTTGTTTTCGTTAAGATTTTTTTTTTTTTTTTTTTTTTTTTTTTTTTTTTGGCTGTTTCGGAAGTTTTCCGAAACAGCCTTTGTTTTCGTTAAGATTTTTTTTTTTGGCTGTTTTGGAAACTTTTCCAAAACAGCCCTTGTTTTCGTTAAGATTTTTTTTTTTTTCTTTTTTTTTTTTGGCTGTTTTGGAAACTTTTCCAAAACAGCCCTTGTTTTCGTTAAGATTTTTTTTTTTTTCTTTTTTTTTTTTGGCTGTTTCGGAAACTTTTCCGAAACAGCCCTTGTTTTCGTTAAGATTTTTGGCTGTTTCGGAAACTTTTCCGAAACAGCCCTTGTTTTCGTTAAGATTTTTTTTTTTTTCTTTTTTTTTTTTTTTTTTTTTTCTTTTTTTTTTTCTTTTTCAGCCAAATGCCCATAGCATTTGTACACGTTTTCTTTCTTACCGGCACTTTGGCTACTTTTATGCTGCCGATTGGCTTTAAACTTGGCAGACACTTGGACTAACTGCTCAGAATGTATGCCGAACATTTACGTCATGATGACGTCATCACGTGATTTTTTATGAATTTTTGAAATTTCAAAATCGTAAAATTCTTTTCAATATATCTAGCGAACAAAACAAGATATTTTCGAAATTCTTTTTGTTATAGCTTTGGTATGTCTCAAAGATATGCCCTAAAAAGCGAACATTGTGTGACGTCATGATGACGTCATCAAAAATGTTTTTTTTTTTTTACGCATGTAAGGGTCAATCCGATTACAAAAATGTATATATTGAATTTTCCTCTCCCTAATTCCAAAATTTCATGATCGTGGCTCACTCAAGTAAGAAATAACAGCCATTTCAAAATTTAGACCAAATTCAATATAACACAAAGGAATTCTGGGAAGGGCAGATAACCATGGCTTAAATGTGCATGCTGTTTATAAAAAGGTTGATTTGTAGTCTTTGTTCAAGTCGCTGAATTTTAAAATTGTGTAAATCGTAACATTCTTTTCAATATATCTAGCGAACAAAACAAGAAATTTTCTAAATTCTTTTTGTTATAGCTTTGGTATGTCTCAAAGATATGCCCTAAAAAGCGAAAATTGTGTGACGTCATGATGACGTCATGAAAAAATTCTTTTTTTCAAGTCGCTAGAATATTGCCCATAGCATTTGTAAACGTTTTCTTTCTTACCGGCCACTTTACCTAATTTTAAACTTGGCAGACACTTACCCCAACTGCTCACAATGTGTGCCGAACTTTTACGTCATAATGACGTCATCACATGTCACGTGACGTCATCTTAAAGGGGCATTTTTCTAAGCCATATATCTACAAAAGTACAAGTTCGATTAAGTTAAAATGTAATATCTAGGTATTCCAGTAGTTTTATAAATGAAAATTGACATGACGTTATGATGACGTCATCACATGTGACGTCATCTTAAAGGGGCAGTTTTTGAAGGCGCATATCTACAGAAGTACATGTCCGATTAAGTTTAAAAGTAATATCTAGGTAGCCCAGTAGGTTTATAGATGAAAATTGACATGACATGATGATGACGTCATCACATGTCACGTGACGTCATCTTAAAGGGGCAGTTTTTGAAGCCATATAATATAAACAAAAGTACAAGTCCGATTAAGTTGAAAAGTTATATCTAGTTTTTTTTTTTTTTCTTTTTTTTTTTCTTTTTCAGCCGAATGCCCATAGCATTTGTACACGTTTTCTTTCTTACCGGCACTTTGGCTACTTTTATGCTGCCGATTGGCTTTAAACTTGGCAGACACTTGGACTAACTGCTCAGAATGTATGCCGAACATTTACGTCATGATGACGTCATCACGTGATTTTTTATGAATTTTTGAAATTTCAAAATCGTAAAATTCTTTTCAATATATCTAGCGAACAAAACAAGATATTTTCGAAATTCTTTTTGTTATAGCTTTGGCATGTCTCAAAGATATGCCCTAAAAAGGGAAAATTGTGTGACGTCATGATGACGTCATCAAAAATGTTTTTTTTTTTAAACGCATGTAAGGGTCAATCCGATTACAAAAATGTATATATTGAATTTTCCTCTCCCTAATTCCAAAATTTCATGAACGTGGCTCACTCAAGTAAGAAATAACAGCCATTTCAAAATTTAGACCAAATTCAATATAACACAAAGGAATTCTGGGAAGGGCAGATAACCATGGCTTAAATGTGCATGCTGTTTATAAAAAGGTTGATTTGTAGTCTTTGTTCAAGTCGCTGAATTTTAAAATTGTGTAAATCATAACATTCTTTTCAATATATCTAGCGAACAAAACAAGAAATTTTCTAAATTCTTTTTGTTATAGCTTTGGTATGTCTCAAAGATATGCCCTAAAAAGCGAAAATTGTGTGACGTCATGATGACGTCATCAAAAAATTCTTTTTTTCAAGTCGCTAGAATATTGCCCATAGCATTTGTAAACGTTTTCTTTCTTACCGGCCACTTTACCTAATTTTAAACTTGGCAGACACTTACCCCAACTGCTCACAATGTGTGCCGAACTTTTACGTCATAATGACATCATCACATGTCACGTGACGTCATCTTAAAGGGGCATTTTTCTAAGCCATATATCTACAAAAGTGCAAGTTCGATTAAGTTAAAATGTAATATCTAGGTATCCCAGTAGTTTTATAAATGAAAATTGACATGACGTTATGATGACGTCATCACATGTGACGTCATCTTAAAGGGGCAGTTTTTGAAGGCGCATATCTACAAAGTACAAGTCCGATTAAGTTTAAAAGTAATATCTAGGTAGCCCAGTAGGTTTATAGATGAAAATTGACATGACATGATGATGACGTCATCACATGTCACGTGACGTCATCTTAAAGGGGCAGTTTTTGAAGCCATATATAAACAAAAGTACAAGTCCGATTAAGTTGAAAAGTTATATCTAGGAAGGTCAGCAAGTTTATAGATGAAAATTTATGTGACGTTATGATGACGTCATCACATGTTACTACTACAAACAACTTTAATTAATTTCAAAATTAACAAAGAAAACTGGCAGCAGCGCGATCGTTTGACAAACTTAAATTATTGTATTCACATTTCACATCCAAATTAAAAAAACAAAAACGAAACAGCCCTGTGTTTGTCCACAAACACCAACCTCATGCCTCTAGTTTTTTCTTTTTTTTGTTCTTCTTTTTCAGCCAAAATGCCCATAGCATTTGTGCACGTTTTCTTTCTAACCGGCATTTTGGCCACTTTTAAGCAGCCGATTGGCTTTAAACTTGGCAGACACTTAGACCAACTGCTCAGAATGTCTGCCGAACTTTTACGTAATGATGACGTCATCACGTGATTTTTTATGAATTTTTGAATTTTGAAAATCGTAACATTCTTTTCAATATATCTAACGAAAAAAACAAGATATTTTGAAAATTCTTTTTGTTATAGCTTTGGTATGTCTCAAAGATATGCCCTAAAAGGCGAAAATTGTGTGAGGTCATGATGACGTCATCAAAAATTTTTTTTTTTTAAACGCATGTAAGGGTCAATCTGATTACAAAAATGTATACATTGAATTTTTCTGTACCTAATTCCAAAATTTCATGATCGTGGCTCACTCAAGTAAGAAATAACAGCCATTTCAAAATTTAGACCAAATTCAATATAACACAAAGGAATTCTGGGAAGGGCAGGTAACCATGGCTTAAATGTGCATGCTGTTTATAAAAAGGGTTGATTTGTAGTCTTTTTTCAAGTCGCTAAATTATAAAACAATTTTAATCGTAACATTCTTTTCAATATATCTACCGAACAAAACAAGATATTTTCAAAATGCTTTTTGTTATAGCTTTGGTATGTCTCAAAAATATGCCCTAAAAAGCGAAAATTGTGTGACGTCATGATGACGTCATAAAGAAATATGTTTTTCAAGTCGCTAGAATATTGCCCATAGCATTTGTAAACGTTTTCTTTCTTACCGGCCACTTTGGCTACTTTTAAACTTGGCAGACACTTACCCCAACTGCTGAATTTTTGAATTTTGAAAATCGTAACATTCTTTTCAATATATCTAACGAAAAAAACAAGATATTTTGAAAATTCTTTTTGTTATAGCTTTGGTATGTCTCAAAGATATGCCCTAAAAGGCGAAAATTGTGTGAGGTCATGATGACGTCATCAAAAACTGCTCACAATGTGTAACGAACGTTTACGTCATGATGACGTCATCACATGTCACGTGACGTCATCTTAAAGGGGCATTTTTCGAAGCCATATATAAACAAAAGTACAAGTCCGATTAAGTTGAAAAGTAATATCTAGGTAGCCCAGTAGGTTTATAGATGAAATTTGACTTGACATTATGATGACGTCATCACATGTCCGTGACGTCATTTTAAAGGGGCAGTTTTTGAAGCCATATATAGACAAAGGTACAATTCCGATTAAGTTTTTTAAAAATACCTAGGTAGGCCAGTTGGTTTATAGATGAAAATTGACATGACATGATGATGACGTCATCACATGCCACATGACGTCATCTTAAAGGGACAGTTTTTTAAGCCATATGAAAACAAAAGTACAAGTCCGATTAAGTTGAAAAGTAATATCTAGTTTCTTTTTTTTTTTCTTTTTCAGCCAAATGCCCATAGCATTTGTACACGTTTTCTTTCTTACCGGCACTTTGGCTACTTTTATGCTGCCGATTGGCTTTAAACTTGGCAGACACTTGGACTAACTGCTCAGAATGTATGCCGAACATTTACGTCATGATGACGTCATCACGTGATTTTTTATGAATTTTTGAAATTTCAAAATCGTAAAATTCTTTTCAATATATCTAGCGAACAAAACAAGATATTTTCGAAATTCTTTTTGTTATAGCTTTGGTATGTCTCAAAGATATGCCCTAAAAAGCGAACATTGTGTGACGTCATGATGACGTCATCAAAAATGTTTTTTTTTTTTTACGCATGTAAGGGTCAATCCGATTACAAAAATGTATATATTGAATTTTCCTCTCCCTAATTCCAAAATTTCATGATCGTGGCTCACTCAAGTAAGAAATAACAGCCATTTCAAAATTTAGACCAAATTCAATATAACACAAAGGAATTCTGGGAAGGGCAGATAACCATGGCTTAAATGTGCATGCTGTTTATAAAAAGGTTGATTTGTAGTCTTTGTTCAAGTCGCTGAATTTTAAAATTCTGTAAATCGTAACATTCTTTTCAATATATCTAGCGAACAAAACAAGAAATTTTCTAAATTCTTTTTGTTATAGCTTTGGTATGTCTCAAAGATATGCCCTAAAAAGCGAAAATTGTGTGACGTCATGATGACGTCATGAAAAAATTCTTTTTTTCAAGTCGCTAGAATATTGCCCATAGCATTTGTAAACGTTTTCTTTCTTACCGGCCACTTTACCTAATTTTAAACTTGGCAGACACTTACCCCAACTGCTCACAATGTGTGCCGAACTTTTACGTCATAATGACGTCATCACATGTCACGTGACGTCATCTTAAAGGGGCATTTTTCTAAGCCATATATCTACAAAAGTACAAGTTCGATTAAGTTAAAATGTAATATCTAGGTATTCCAGTAGTTTTATAAATGAAAATTGACATGACGTTATGATGACGTCATCACATGTGACGTCATCTTAAAGGGGCAGTTTTTGAAGGCGCATATCTACAGAAGTACATGTCCGATTAAGTTTAAAAGTAATATCTAGGTAGCCCAGTAGGTTTATAGATGAAAATTGACATGACATGATGATGACGTCATCACATGTCACGTGACGTCATCTTAAAGGGGCAGTTTTTGAAGCCATATAATATAAACAAAAGTACAAGTCCGATTAAGTTGAAAAGTTATATCTAGGTAGGTCAGCAAGTTTATAGATGAAAATTTATGTGACGTTATGATGACGTCATCACATGTTACTACTACAAACAACTTTAATTAATTTCAAAATTAACATAGAAAACTGGCAGCAGCGCGATTGTTTGACAAACTTAAATTATTGTATTCACATTTCACATCCAAACTAAAAAAACAAAAACGAAACAGCCCTGTGTTTGTCCACAAACACCAACCTCATGCCTCTAGTTTTTTCTTTTTTTTGTTCTTCTTTTTCAGCCAAAATGCCCATAGCATTTGTACACGTTTTCTTTCTTACTGGCACTTTGGCTACTTTTATGCTGCCGATTGGCTTTAAACTTGGCAGACACTTAGACTAACTGCTCAGAATGTATGCCGAACATTTACGTCATGATGACGTCATCACGTGATTTTTTATGAATTTTTGAAATTTTGAAATCGTAAAATTCTTTTCAATATATCTAGCGAACAAAACAAGATATTTTCAAAATTCTTTTTGTTATAGCTTCGGTATGTCTCAAAGATATGCACTAAAAGGGACAAAAATGTGTGATGTCATGATGACGTCATCAAAAATGTGCTTTTTTAAAACACATATAAGGATAGGTCCGATCGTCATGCAAATTGGTGGGTAGGTAGATACTGTCACTGGGATGCTGAATCCAAAGTGACGTCATGATGACGTCATCACGTGATTTTTTATGAATTTTTCAAAATTTGAAAATCGTAACATTCTTTTCAATATATCTAGCGAACAAAACAAGATATTTTCAAAATTCTTTTTGTTATAGCTTTGGTATGTCTCAAAGATATGCCCTAAAAAGGAAAAAAATGTGTGACGTCATGATGACGTCATCAAAAATGTGCTTTTTAAAAACACATATAAGGATAGGCCCGATCGTCATGAAAATTGGTGGGTAGGTAGATACTGCCACCAGCATGCCAAATCTGAAATGACGTCATGATGACGTCATCATGTGATTTGTTATGAATTTTTGAAATTTTGAAATCGTAAAATTCTTTTAAATATATCTGGCAAACAAAACAAGATATTTTTAAAATTCTTTTTGTTATAGCTTTGGTAGGTCTCAAAGATATGCCCTAAAAAGGAAAAAAATGTGTGACGTCATGATGACATCATCAAAAATGTGCTTTTTAAAAACACATATAAGGATAGGTCCGATCGTCATGAAAATTGGTGGGTAGGTAGATACTGTCACTAGCATGCAAAATCTGAAATGATGTCATGATGACGATGTCATGATGACGTAATCGGCATTTTTTTTAATGATTTTTGAAATTTTTGAAATTTCATTTTAATCACAAAATTTTACACCAAAAAACAAAACAGCCCTGTGTTTGTCCACAAACACTGTACCAGATGTCTAGTTTTTTCTTTTTTTTGTTCTTCTTTTTCAGCCAAAATGCCCATAGCATTTGTACACGTTTTCTTTCTTACTGGCACTTTGGCTACTTTTATGCTGCCGATTGGCTTTAAACTTGGCAGACACTTAGACTAACTGCTCAGAATGTATGCCGAACATTTACGTCATGATGACGTCATCACGTGATTTTTTATGAATTTTTGAAATTTTGAAATCGTAAAATTCTTTTCAATATATCTAGCGAACAAAACAAGATATTTTCAAAATTCTTTTTGTTATAGCTTCGGTATGTCTCAAAGATATGCACTAAAAGGGACAAAAATGTGTGATGTCATGATGACGTCATCAAAAATGTGCTTTTTTAAAACACATATAAGGATAGGTCCGATCGTCATGCAAATTGGTGGGTAGGTAGATACTGTCACTGGGATGCTGAATCCAAAGTGACGTCATGATGACGTCATCACGTGATTTTTTATGAATTTTTCAAAATTTGAAAATCGTAACATTCTTTTCAATATATCTAGCGAACAAAACAAGATATTTTCAAAATTCTTTTTGTTATAGCTTTGGTATGTCTCAAAGATATGCCCTAAAAAGGAAAAAAATGTGTGACGTCATGATGACGTCATCAAAAATGTGCTTTTTAAAAACACATATAAGGATAGGCCCGATCGTCATGAAAATTGGTGGGTAGGTAGATACTGCCACCAGCATGCCAAATCTGAAATGACGTCATGATGACGTCATCATGTGATTTGTTATGAATTTTTGAAATTTTGAAATCGTAAAATTCTTTTAAATATATCTGGCAAACAAAACAAGATATTTTTAAAATTCTTTTTGTTATAGCTTTGGTAGGTCTCAAAGATATGCCCTAAAAAGGAAAAAAATGTGTGACGTCATGATGACATCATCAAAAATGTGCTTTTTAAAAACACATATAAGGATAGGTCCGATCGTCATGAAAATTGGTGGGTAGGTAGATACTGTCACTAGCATGCAAAATCTGAAATGATGTCATGATGACGATGTCATGATGACGTAATCGGCATTTTTTTTAATGATTTTTGAAATTTTTGAAATTTCATTTTAATCACAAAATTTTACACCAAAAAACAAAACAGCCCTGTGTTTGTCCACAAACACTGTACCAGATGTCTAGTTTTCTTTTTTTTTTCTTTTTCTCTTTCAGACTATTGCCCATAGCATTTGTACACGTTTTCCTTTTTACCGGCACTTTGGCTACTTTTATGCAGCCGATTGTCTTTAAACTTAGCAAACACTTAAAGCAACTGCTCAGAATGTGTGCCGAACTTTTACGTCATGATGACATCATCACGTGATTTTTTATGAATTTTTGAATTTTGAAAATCGTAACATTTGTTTCAATATATCTAGCAAACAAAACAAGATATTTTCAAAATTCTTTTTGTGATAGCTTTGGTATGTCTCAAAGATATGCCCTAAAAGGCGAAAATTGTGTGACGTCATGATGACGTCATCAAAAATGTTTTTTTTTTTTAACGCATGTAAGCGTCAATCCGATTACAAAAATGTATATATTGAATTTTCCTCTCCCTAATTCCAAAATGTCATGATTGTGGCTCACTCAAGTAAGAAATAACAGCCATTTCAAAATTTAGACCAAATTCAATATAACACAAAGGAATTCTGGGAAGGGCAGATAACCATGGCTCAAATGTGCATGCTGTTTATAAAAAGGGTTGATTTGTAGTCTTTTTTCAAGTCGCTAGACTATTGCCCATAGCATTTGTAAACGTTTTCTTTCTTACCGGCCACTTTGGCTACTTTTAAACTTGACAGACACTTACCCCAACTGCTCACAATGTGTGCCGAATTTTATGTCATGATGACGTCGTCACATGTCACGTGACGTCATCTTAAAGGGGCATTTTTCGAAGCCATATATCTACAAAAGTACAAGTCCGATTAAGTTGGAACGTGATATCTAGGTATGCCACCGGGTGTTATAGATGAAAATTGACATGACGTTATGATTATCAGTCAGAACATGTCACGTGACGTCATCTTAAAGGGGCAGTTTTTGAAGGTCCATATCTACAGAAGTACAAGTCCAATTAAGTTATAAAGTAATATCTAGGTAGCCCAATAGGTCTATAGTTGAAAATTGACATGACATTATCATGTTGTCATCACATGTTACGTGACGTCATCTTAAAGGGGCAGTTTTTGAAGCCACATATAAACAAAAGTACAAGTTCGATTAAGTTGAAATGTAATATCCAGGCAGGTCTGCAGGTTCATAGATGAAAATTGACATGACATTATGACTTCATCACATGTCACGTGACGTCATCTTAAAGAGCCAGTTTTTGAAGCCATATATATACAAAAGTACAAGTCCGATTAAGTTGAAAAGTTATATCTAGTTTTTTTTTTTTTTTGTGCTTCCTTTTCAGACTTTTTTCCCATAGCATTTGTACACGTTTTCTTTCTTACCGGCACTTTGGCTACTTTGGTGCACCCGATTGACTTTAAACTTGGCAGACACTTAGACAAACTGCTCAGAATGTGTCCCGAACTTTTTGGTCATGATGACGTCATCACGTGATTTTTTATGAATTTTTGAAATTTGAAAATCGTAAAATTCTTTTCAATATATCTAGCGAACAAAACAAGATATTTTCAAAATTCTTTTTGTTACAGCTTTGGTAGGTCTCAAAGATATGCCCTAAAAAGGAAAAAAGTGTGTGACGTCATGATGACATCATCAAAAATGTGCTTTTTTAAAACACATATAAGGATAGGTCCGATCGTCATGAAAATTGGTGGGTAGGTAGATACTGGCACTAGGATGCAAAATCCAAAGTGACGTCATGATGACGTCATCACGTGATTTGTTATGAATTTTTGAAATTTTGAAAATCGTAACATTCTTTTAAATATATCTGGCAAACAAAACAAGATATTTTCAAAATTCTTTTTGTTATAGCTTTGGTAGGTCTCAAAGATATGCCCTAAAAAGGAAAAAAATGTGTGACGTCATGATGACATCATCAAAAATGTGCTTTTTTAAAACACATATAAGGATAGGTCCGATCGTCATGAAAATTGGTGGGTAGGTAGATACTGGTACTAGGATGCAAAATCCAAAGTGACGTCATGATGACGTCATCACGTGATTTGTTATGAATTTTTGAAATTTTGAAATCGTAACATTCTTTTAAATATATCTCGCAAACAAAACAAGAGATTTTCAAAATTCTTTTTGATACAGCTTTTGGTATGTCTCAAAGATATGAAAATTGGTGGGTAGGTAGATACTGGCACTAGGATGCAAAATCCAAAGTGACGTCATGATGACGTCATCACGTGATTTGTTATGAATTTTTGAAATTTTGAAAATCGTAACATTCTTTTAAATATATCTGGCAAACAAAACAAGATATTTTCAAAATTCTTTTTGTTATAGCTTTGGTAGGTCTCAAAGATATGCCCTAAAAAGGAAAAAAATGTGTGACGTCATGATGACATCATCAAAAATGTGCTTTTTTAAAACACATATAAGGATAGGTCCGATCGTCATGAAAATTGGTGGGTAGGTAGATACTGGTACTAGGATGCAAAATCCAAAGTGACGTCATGATGACGTCATCACGTGATTTGTTATGAATTTTTGAAATTTTGAAATCGTAACATTCTTTTAAATATATCTCGCAAACAAAACAAGAGATTTTCAAAATTCTTTTTGATACAGCTTTTGGTATGTCTCAAAGATATGCCCTAAAAGGCGAAAATTGTGTGACGTCATAATGACGTCATCAATTTATATAACACAAAGGAATTCTGGGAAGGACAGAAACCATGGCTTTCATGTGGCATGCTGTCTATAAAGAGTTGATCTCTAGTCTTTTTTTCAAGTCGTTAGACAAGTCGTAGGCAGACACTTACACCAACTGCTCAGAATGTGCGCCGAACTTTTACGTCATGATGACGTCATCACATGTCACGTGACGTCATCTTAAAGGGGCATTTTTCGAAACCATATATCTACAAAAGTACAAGTCAGATTAAGTTTAAACGTGGTATTTAGTTATGCCAGCATGTGTTAGATGAAAATTTATGTGACGTCATGATGACGTCATCGGCTAATTTTCTATAATTTTTTTCATTTTTGAAAGTTCATTTAAATCACATAATTTTACACAAAAAAACAAAACAGCCCTGTGTTTGTCCACAAACACTGCACCATACATCTAGTTTTTTTTTTTTTTTGTGCTTCCTTTTCAGACTTTTTTCCCATAGCATTTGTACACGTTTTCTTTCTTACCGGCACTTTGGCTACTTTGGTGCACCCGATTGACTTTAAACTTGGCAGATACTTAGACAAACTGCTCAGAATGTGTCCCGAACTTTTTGGTCATGATGACGTCATCACGTGATTTTTTATGAATTTTTGAAATTTGAAAATCGTAAAATTCTTTTCAATATATCTAGCAAACAAAACAAGATATTTTCAAAATTCTTTTTGTTATAGCTTTGGTATGTCTCAAAGATATGCCCTAAAACGGAGAAAATGTGTGACGTCATGATGACATCATCAAAAATGTGCTTTTTTATAACACATATAAGGATAGGTCCAATCGTCATGAAAATTGGGGGGTAGGTAGATACTGGCACTAGGATGCAAAATCCAAAGTGACGTCATGATGACGTCATCACGTGATTTGTTATGAATTTTTGAAATTTTGAAAATCGTAACATTCTTTTAAATATATCTGGCAAACGAAACAAGATATTTTCAAAATTCTTTTTGTTATAGCTTTGGTAGGTCTCAAAGATATGCCCTAAAAAGGAAAAAAATGTGTGACGTCATGATGACATCATCAAAAATGTGCTTTTTTAAAACACATATAAGGATAGGTCCGATCGTCATGAAAATTGGTGGGTAGGTAGATACTGGCACTAGGATGCAAAATCCAAAGTGACGTCATGATGACGTCATCACGTGATTTGTTATGAATTTTTGAAATTTTGAAATCGCAACATGCATTCTTTTAAATATATCTCGCAAACAAAACAAGATATTTTCAAAATTCTTTTTGATACAGCTTTTGGTATGTCTCAAAGATATGCCCTAAAAGGCGAAAATTGTGTGACGTCATAATGACGTCATCAATTTATTTTTTTTACGCATGTAAGGGTCGGTCCGATTAAAAAAATGTATACATTGAATTTTTCTCTACCTAATTCAACAATTTCGTGATCGTGGCTCACTCAAGTATTAAGAAATAACAGGCATCTGAAAATTGTGACCAAATTCAATATAACACAAAGGAATTCTGGGAAGGACATAAACCATGGCTTTCATGTGGCATGCTGTCTATAAAGAGTTGATCTCTAGTCTTTTTTTCAAGTCGTTAGACAAGTCGTAGGCAGACACTTACACCAACTGCTCAGAATGTGCGCCGAACTTTTACGTCATGATGACGTCATCACATGTCACGTGACGTCATCTTAAAGGGGCATTTTTGGAAACCATATATCTACAAAAGTACAAGTCAGATTAAGTTAAAACGTGGTATTTAGTTATGCCAGCATGTGTTAGATGAAAATTTATGTGACGTCATAATGACGTTATCGGCTAATTTTCTATAATTTGTTTCATTTTTGAAAGTTCATTTAAATCACATAATTTTACACAAAAAAACAAAACAGCCCTGTGTTTGTCCACAAACACTGCACCATACATCTAGTTTTTTTTTGCTTCCTTTTCAGACTTTTTCCCATAGCATTTGTACACGTTTTCTTTCTTACTGGCACTTTGGCTACTTTGGTGCACCCGATTGCCTTTAAATTTGGCAGACACTTAGACCAACTGCTCAGAATGTGTCCCGAACTTTTTGGTCATGATGACGTCATCACGTGATTTTTTATGAATTTTTGAATTTTGAAAATCGTAACATTCTTTTCAATATATCTAGCGAACAAAACAAGATATTTTCAAAATTCTTTTTGTTATAGCTTTGGTATGTCTCAAAGATATGCCCGAAAAAGGAAAAAATGTGTGACGTCATGATGACATCATCAAAAATGTGCTTTTTTAAAACACATATAAGGGTAGGTCCGATCGTCATGAAAATTGGTGGGTAGGTAGATACTGTCACTAGGATGCTGATTCCAAAGTGACGTCATGATGACGTCATCACGTGATTTGTTATGAATTTTTGAAATTTTGAAAATCGTAACATTCTTTTAAATATATCTGGCAAACAAAACAAGATATTTTCAAAATTCTTCTTGTTATAGCTTTGGTAGGTCTCAAAGATATGCCCTAAAAAGGAAAAAAATGTGTGACGTCATGATGACATCATTAAAAATGTGCTTTTTTAAAACACATATAAGGATAGGTCCGATCGTCATGAAAATTGGTGGGTAGGTAGATACTGTCACTAGCATGCAAAATCTGAAATGATGTCATGATGACGTAATCAGCAATTTTTTTTATGATTTTTGAAATTTTTGAAATTTCATTTTAATCACAAAATTTTACACAAAAAAACAAAACAGCCCTGTGTTTGTCCACAAACACAGTACCAGATGTATAGTTGGCTGTTTTGGAAACTTTTCCAAAACAGCCCTTGTTTTCGTTAAGATTTTTTTTTTTGGCTGTTTTGGAAACTTTTCCAAAACAGCCCTTGTTTTCGTTAAGATTTTTTTTTTTTTTTTTTTTTTGGCTGTTTTGGAAACTTTTCCAAAACAGCCCTTGTTTTCGTTAAGATTTTTTTTTTTTTCTTTTTTTTTTTTTTTTTTTTTTCCTTTTCAGACTTTTTGCCCATAGCATTTGTGCACGTTTTCTTTCTTACCGGCACTTTGGCTACTTTGGTGCACCCGATTGGCTTTAAACTTGGCAGACACTTAGACTAACTGCTCAGAATGTGTGCCGAACTTTTTGGTCATGATGACGTCATCACGTGATTTTTTATGAATTTTTGAATTTTGAAAATCGTAACATTCTTTTCAATATATCTAGCGAACGAAACAAGATATTTTCAAAATTCTTTTTGTAATAGCTTTGGTATGTCTCAAAGATATGCCCTAAAAAGGAAAAAAATGTGTGACGTCATGATGACATCATCAAAAATGTGCTTTTTTAAAACACATATAAGGATAGGTCCGATCGTCATGAAAATTGGTGGGTAGGTAGATACTGGCACTAGGATGCAAAATCCAAAATGACGTCATGATGACGTCATCACGTGATTTGTTATGAATTTTTGAAATTTTGAAAATCGTAACATTCTTTTAAATATATCTGGCAAACAAAACAAGATATTTTCAAAATTCTTTTTGTTATAGCTTTGGTAGGTCTCAAAGATATGCCCTAAAAAGGAAAAAAATGTGTGACGTCATGATGACATCATCAAAAATGTGCTTTTTTAAAACACATATAAGGATAGGTCCGATCGTCATGAAAATTGGTGGGTAGGTAGATACTGGCACTAGGATGCAAAATCCAAAATGACGTCATGCTGACGTCATCACGTGATTTGTTATGAATTTTTGAAATTTTGAAAATCGTAACATTCTTTTAAATATATCTCGCAAACAAAACAAGATATTTTCAAAATTCTTTTTGTTATAGCTTTGGTAGGTCTCAAAGATATGCCCTAAAAGGGAAAAAAATGTGTGACGTCATGATGACGTCATCCAAAATGTGCTTTTTTAAAACACATATAAGGATAGGTCCGATCGTCATGAAAAGTAGTGGGTAGGTAGATACTGTCACTAGCATGCAAAATCTGAAATGATGTCATGATGACGTCATCGTCAATTGTTTTTATGATTTTTGAAATTTTTGAAATTTCATTTTAATCACAATTTTACACAAAAAAACAAAACAGCCCTGTGTTTGTCCACAAACACTGTACCAGATGTCTAGTTTTTTTTTTTTTTTTTTTTCTTTTTTTTTTTTTTCCTTTTCAGACTTTTTTGCCCATAGCATTTGTACACGTTTTCTTTCTTCCTGGCACTTTGGCTACTTTGGTGCGGCCGATTGCCTTTAAACTTGGCAGACACTTAGACAAACTGCTCAGAATGTGTCCCGAACTTTTTGGTCATGATGACGTCATCACGTGATTTTTTATGAATTTTTGAATTTTGAAAATCGTGAAATTTTTTTCAATATATCTAGCGAACAAAACAAGATATTTTCAAAATTCTTTTTGTTATAGCTTTGGTAGGTCTCAAAGATATGCCCTAAAAAGGAAAAAAATGTGTGACATCATGATGACATCATCAAAAATGTGCTTTTTTAAAACACATATAAGGATAGGTCCAATCGTCATGACAATTGGTGGGTAGGTAGATACTGTCACTAGGATGCAAAATCCAAAGTGACGTCATGATGACGTCATCACGTGATTTGTTATGAATTTTTGAAATTTTGAAAATCGTAAAATTCTTTTAAATATATCTGGCAAACAAAACAAGAAATTTTCAAAATTCTTTTTGTTATAGCTTTGGTAGGTCTCAAAGATATGCCCTAAAAAGGAAAAAAATGTGTGACGTCATAATGACATCATCAAAAATGTGCTTTTTTAAAACACATATACGGATAGGTCCGATCGTTATGAAAATTGGTGGGTAGGTAGATACTGGTACTAGGATGCAAAATCCAAAGTGACGTCATGATGACATCATCATGTGATTTGTTATGAATTTTTGAAATTTTGAAATCGTAACATTCTTTTCAATATATCTCGCAAACAAAACAAGAGATTTTCAAAATTCTTTTTGATACAGCTTTTGGTATGTCTCAAAGATATGCCCTAAAAGGCGAAAATTGTGTGACGTCATAATGACGTCATCAATTTCTTTTTTTAACGCATGTAAGGGTCGGTCTGATTAAAAAAATGTATACATTGAATTTTTCTCTACCTAATTCAACAATTTCGTGATCGTGGCTCACTCAAGTATTAAGAAATAATAGGCATCTGAAAATTGTGACCAAATTCAATATAACACAAAGGAATTCTGGGAAGGACAGAAACCATGGCTTTCATGTGGCATGCTGTCTATAAAGAGTTGATCTCTAGTCTTTTTTTCAAGTCGTTAGACAAGTCGTAGGCAGATATTTACACCAACTGCTCAGAATGTGCGCCGAACTTTTACGTCATGATGACGTCATCACATGTCACGTGACGTCATCTTAAAGGGGCATTTTTGGAAACCATATATCTACAAAAGTACAAGTCAGATTAAGTTAAAACGTGGTATTTAGTTATGCCAGCATGTGTTAGATGAAAATGTATGTGACGTCATGATGACGTCATCGGCTAATTTTCTATGATTTTTTCATTTTTGAAATTTCATTTAAATCACATAATTGTACACAAAAAAACAAAACAGCCCTGTGTTTGTCCACAAACACTGCACCAGATGTCTAGTTTTTTTTTTTTTTTCTTTTTTTTTTTTTTCCTTTTCAGACTTTTTTGCCCATAGCATTTGTACACGTTTTCTTTCTTCCTGGCACTTTGGCTACTTTGGTGCGGCCGATTGCCTTTAAACTTGGCAGACACTTAGACAAACTGCTCAGAATGTGTCCCGAACTTTTTGGTCATGATGACGTCATCACGTGATTTTTTATGAATTTTTGAATTTTGAAAATCGTGAAATTTTTTTCAATATATCTAGCGAACAAAACAAGATATTTTCAAAATTCTTTTTGTTATAGCTTTGGTAGGTCTCAAAGATATGCCCTAAAAAGGAAAAAAATGTGTGACATCATGATGACATCATCAAAAATGTGCTTTTTTAAAACACATATAAGGATAGGTCCGATCGTCATGAAAATTGGTGGGTAGGTAGATACTGTCACTAGGATGCAAAATCCAAAGTGACGTCATGATGACGTCATCACGTGATTTGTTATGAATTTTTGAAATTTTGAAAATCGTAAAATTCTTTTAAATATATCTGGCAAACAAAACAAGAAATTTTCAAAATTCTTTTTGTTATAGCTTTGGTAGGTCTCAAAGATATGCCCTAAAAAGGAAAAAAATGTGTGACGTCATAATGACAGCATCAAAAATGTGCTTTTTTAAAACACATATACGGATAGGTCCGATCGTTATGAAAATTGGTGGGTAGGTAGATACTGGTACTAGGATGCAAAATCCAAAGTGACGTCATGATGACATCATCATGTGATTTGTTATGAATTTTTGAAATTTTGAAATCGTAACATTCTTTTCAATATATCTCGCAAACAAAACAAGAGATTTTCAAAATTCTTTTTGATACAGCTTTTGGTATGTCTCAAAGATATGCCCTAAAAGGCGAAAATTGTGTGACGTCATAATGACGTCATCAATTTCTTTTTTTAACGCATGTAAGGGTCGGTCTGATTAAAAAAATGTATACATTGAATTTTTCTCTACCTAATTCAACAATTTCGTGATCGTGGCTCACTCAAGTATTAAGAAATAATAGGCATCTGAAAATTGTGACCAAATTCAATATAACACAAAGGAATTCTGGGAAGGACAGAAACCATGGCTTTCATGTGGCATGCTGTCTATAAAGAGTTGATCTCTAGTTTTTTTCTTTTTTTTTTTTTTTTTTTTTTTTTCTTTTTTTTTTTTTTCCTTTTCAGACTTTTTTGCCCATAGCATTTGTGCACGTTTTCTTTCTTACCGGCACTTTGGCTACTTTGGTGCACCCGATTGCCTTTAAACTTGGCAGACACTTAGACAAACTGCTCAGAATGTGTCCCGAACTTTTTGGTCATGATGACGTCATTACGTGATTTTTTATGAATTTTTGAATTTTGAAAATCGTAACATTCTTTTCAATATATCTAGCGAACAAAACAAGATATTTTAAAAATTCTTTTTGCTATATCTTTGGTATGTCTCAAAGATATGCCCTAAAAAGTAAAAATTGTGTGACGTCATGATGACATCATCAAAAATGTGCTTTTTTAAAACCCATATAAGGATAGGTCCGATCGTCATGAAAATTGGTGGGTAGGTAGATACTGCCACCAGCATGCAGAAGCCGAAGTGACGTCATGATGACGTCATCACGTGATTTTTTATGAATTTTTCAAAATTTGAAAATCGTAACATTCTTTTTAATATATCTGGCAAACAAAACAAGATATTTTCAAAATTCTTTTTGTTATAGCTTTGGTAGGTCTCAAAGATATGCCCTAAAATGGAAAAAAATGTGTGACGTCATGATGACGTCATCACAAATGTGCTTTTTTAAAACACATATAAGGATAGGTCCGATCGTCATGAAAATTGGTGGGTAGGTAGATACTGCCACCAGCATGCCAAATCTGAAATGACGTCATGATGACGTCATCACGTGATTTGTTATGAATTTTTGAAATTTTGAAATCGTAAAATTCTTTTAAATATATCTGGCAAACAAAACAAGATATTTTCAAAATTCTTTTTGTTATAGCTTTGGTAGGTCTCAAAGATATGCCCTAAAAGGGAAAAAAATGTGTGACGTCATGATGACATCTTCAAAAATGTGCTTTTTAAAAACACATATAAGGATAGGTCCGATCGTCATGAAAATTGGTGGGTAGGTAGAAACTGTAACTAGCATGCAAAATCTGAAATGATGTCATGATGACGTCATCGTCAATTTTTTTAATGATTTTTGAAATTTTTGAAATTTCATTTTAATCACAATTTTACACAAAAAAACAAAACAGCCCTGTGTTTGTCCACAAACACTGTACCAGATGTCTAGTTTTTTTTTTTTTTTGTGCTTCCTTTTCAGACTTTTTCCCCATAGCATTTGTACACGTTTTCTTTCTTACTGGCACTTTGGCTACTTTGGTGCACCCGATTGCCTTTAAACTTGGCAGACACTTAGACCAACTGCTCAGAATGTGTCCCGAACTTTTTGGTCATGATGACGTCATCACGTGATTTTTTATGAATTTTTGAATTTTGAAAATCGTAACATTCTTTTCAATATATCTAGCGAACACAATAAGATATTTTCAAAATTCTTTTTGCTATAGCTTTGGTATGTCTCAAAGATATGCCCTAAAAAGTAAAAATTGTGTGACGTCATGATGACATCATCAAAAATGTGCTTTTTTAAAACACATATAAGGATAGGTCCGATCGTCATGAAAATTGGTGGGTAGGTAGATACTGGCACTAGGATGCAAAATCCAAAGTGACGTCATGATGACGTCATCACGGAATTTGTTATGAATTTTTGAAATTTTCAAAATCGTAACATTCTTTTAAATATATCTGGCAAACGAAACAAGATATTTTCAAAATTCTTTTTGTTATAGCTTTGGTAGGTCTCAAAGATATGCCCTAAAAAGGAAAAAAATGTGTGACGTCATGATGACATCATCAAAAATGTGCTTTTTTAAAACACATATAAGGATAGGTCCGATCGTCATGAAAATTGGTGGGTAGGTAGATACTGGCACTAGGATGCAAAATCCAAAGTGACGTCATGATGACGTCATCACGTGATTTGTTATGAATTTTTGAAATTTTGAAATCGTAACATGCATTCTTTTAAATATATCTGGCAAACAAAACAAGATATTTTCAAAATTCTTTTTGATACAGCTTTTGGTATGTCTCAAAGATATGCCCTAAAAGGCGAAAATTGTGTGACGTCATAATGACGTCATCAATTTTTTTTTTTTACGCATGTAAGGGTCGGTCCGATTAAAAAAATGTATACATTGAATTTTTCTCTACCTAATTCAACAATTTCGTGATCGTGGCTCACTCAAGTATTAAGAAATAACAGGCATCTGAAAATTGTGACCAAATTCAATATAACACAAAGGAATTCTGGGAAGGACAGAAACCATGGCTTTCATGTGGCATGCTGTCTATAAAGAGTTGATCTCTAGTCTTTTTTTCAAGTCGTTAGACAAGTCGTAGGCAGACACTTACACCAACTGCTCAGAATGTGCGCCGAACTTTTACGTCATGATGACGTCATCACATGTCACGTGACGTCATCTTAAAGGGGCATTTTTGGAAACCATATATCTACAAAAGTACAAGTCAGATTAAGTTAAAACGTGGTATTTAGTGATGCCAGCATGTGTTAGATGAAAATTTATGTGACGTCATGATGACGTCATCGGCTAATTTTTTTTTTTTTTTTTTTTTTTTTTTTTGTGCTTCCTTTTCAGACTTTTTCCCCATAGCATTTGTACACGTTTTCTTTCTTACTGGCACTTTGGCTACTTTGGTGCACCCGATTGCCTTTAAACTTGGCAGACACTTAGACCAACTGCTCAGAATGTGTCCCGAACTTTTTGGTCATGATGACGTCATCACGTGATTTTTTATGAATTTTTGAATTTTGAAAATCGTAACATTCTTTTCAATATATCTAGCGAACACAATAAGATATTTTCAAAATTCTTTTTGCTATAGCTTTGGTATGTCTCAAAGATATATGCCCTAAAAAGTAAAAATTGTGTGACGTCATGATGACATCATCAAAAATTTGCTTTTTTAAAACACATATAAGGATAGGTCCGATCGTCATGAAAATTGGTGGGTAGGTAGATACTGGCACTAGGATGCAAAATCCAAAGTGACGTCATGATGACGTCATCACGGAATTTGTTATGAATTTTTGAAATTTTGAAAATCGTAACATTCTTTTAAATATATCTGGCAAACAAAACAAGATATTTTCAAAATTCTTTTTGTTATAGCTTTGGTAGGTCTCAAAGATATGCCCTAAAAAGGAAAAAAATGTGTGACGTCATGATGACATCATCAAAAATGTGCTTTTTTAAAACACATATAAGGATAGGTCCGATCGTCATGAAAATTGGTGGGTAGGTAGATACTGGCACTAGGATGCAAAATCCAAAGTGACGTCATGATGGCGTCATCACGTGATTTGTTATGAATTTTTGAAATTTTGAAATCGTAACATTCTTTTAAATATATCTCGCAAACAAAACAAGATATTTTCAAAATTCTTTTTGATACAGCTTTTGGTATGTCTCAAAGATATGCCCTAAAAGGCGAAAATTGTGTGACGTCATAATGACGTCATCAATTTTTTTTTTTTACGCATGTAAGGGTCGGTCCGATTAAACAAATTTATACATTGAATTTTTCTCTACCTAATTCAACAATTTCGTGATCGTGGCTCACTCAAGTATTAAGAAATAACAGGCATCTGAAAATTGTGACCAAATTCAATATAACACAAAGGAATTCTGGGAAGGACAGAAACCAAGGCTTTCATGTGGCATGCTGTCTATAAAGAGTTGATCTCTAGTCTTTTTTTCAAGTCGTTAGACAAGTCGTAGGCAGACACTTACACCAACTGCTCAGAACTTTTACGTCATGATGACGTCATCACATGTCATGTGACGTCATCTTAAAGGTGCATTTTTTGAAGCCATATATCTACAAAAGTACAAGTCAGATTAAGTTAAAACGTGGTATTTAGTTATGCCAGCATGTGTTAGATGAAAATTTATGTGACGTCATGATGACGTCATCGGCTAATTTTCTATAATTTTTTCCATTTTTGAAATTTCATTTAAATAACATAATTTTACACAAAAAAACAAAACAGCCCTGTGTTTGTCCACAAACACTGCACCATACATCTAGTTTTTTTTTTTTTTTTTTTTTTTTTTTTTTTTTTTTCTTTTTTTTTTTTTTCCTTTTCAGACTTTTTTGCCCATAGCATTTGTACACGTTTTCTTTCTTCCTGGCACTTTGGCTACTTTGGTGCGGCCGATTGCCTTTAAACTTGGCAGACACTTAGACAAACTGCTCAGAATGTGTCCCGAACTTTTTGGTCATGATGACGTCATCACGTGATTTTTTATGAATTTTTGAATTTTGAAAATCGTGAAATTTTTTTCAATATATCTAGCGAACAAAACAAGATATTTTCAAAATTCTTTTTGTTATAGCTTTGGTAGGTCTCAAAGATATGCCCTAAAAAGGAAAAAAATGTGTGACATCATGATGACATCATCAAAAATGTGCTTTTTTAAAACACATATAAGGATAGGTCCGATCGTCATGAAAATTGGTGGGTAGGTAGATACTGTCACTAGGATGCAAAATCCAAAGTGACGTCATGATGACGTCATCACGTGATTTGTTATGAATTTTTGAAATTTTGAAAATCGTAAAATTCTTTTAAATATATCTGGCAAACAAAACAAGAAATTTTCAAAATTCTTTTTGTTATAGCTTTGGTAGGTCTCAAAGATATGCCCTAAAAAGGAAAAAAATGTGTGACGTCATAATGACATCATCAAAAATGTGCTTTTTTAAAACACATATACGGATAGGTCCGATCGTTATGAAAATTGGTGGGTAGGTAGATACTGGTACTAGGATGCAAAATCCAAAGTGACGTCATGATGACATCATCATGTGATTTGTTATGAATTTTTGAAATTTTGAAATCGTAACATTCTTTTCAATATATCTCACAAACAAAACAAGAGATTTTCAAAATTCTTTTTGATACAGCTTTTGGTATGTCTCAAAGATATGCCCTAAAAGGCGAAAATTGTGTGACGTCATAATGACGTCATCAATTTCTTTTTTTAACGCATGTAAGGGTCGGTCTGATTAAAAAAATGTATACATTGAATTTTTCTCTACCTAATTCAACAATTTCGTGATCGTGGCTCACTCAAGTATTAAGAAATAATAGGCATCTGAAAATTGTGACCAAATTCAATATAACACAAAGGAATTCTGGGAAGGACAGAAACCATGGCTTTCATGTGGCATGCTGTCTATAAAGAGTTGATCTCTAGTCTTTTTTTCAAGTCGTTAGACAAGTCGTAGGCAGATATTTACACCAACTGCTCAGAATGTGCGCCGAACTTTTACGTCATGATGACGTCATCACATGTCACGTGACGTCATCTTAAAGGGGCATTTTTGGAAACCATATATCTACAAAAGTACAAGTCAGATTAAGTTAAAACGTGGTATTTAGTTATGCCAGCATGTGTTAGATGAAAATGTATGTGACGTCATGATGACGTCATCGGCTAATTTTCTATGATTTTTTCATTTTTGAAATTTCATTTAAATCACATAATTGTACACAAAAAAACAAAACAGCCCTGTGTTTGTCCACAAACACTGCACCAGATGTCTAGTTTTTTTTTTTTTTTGTGCTTCCTTTTCAGACTTTTTCCCCATAGCATTTGTGCACGTTTTCTTTCTTACCGGCACTTTGGCTACTTTGGTGCACCCGATTGCCTTTAAACTTGGCAGACACTTAGACAAACTGCTCAGAATGTGTCCCGAACTTTTTGGTCATGATGACGTCATCACGTGATTTTTTATGAATTTTTGAAATTTGAAAATCGTAAAATTCTTTTCAATATATCTAGCGAACAAAACAAGATATTTTCAAAATTCTTTTTGTTATAGCTTTGGTATATCTCAAAGATATGCCCTAAAAGAAATAAAATGTGTGACGTCATGATGACATCATCAAAAATGTGCTTTTTTAAAACACATATAAGGATAGGTCCGATCGTCATGAAAATTGGTGGGTAGGTAGATACTGGCACTAGGATGCAAAATCCAAAATGACGTCATGATGACGTCATCACGTGATTTGTTATGAATTTTTGAAATTTTGAAAATCGTAACATTCTTTTAAATATATCTGGCAAACAAAACAAGATATTTTCAAAATTCTTTTTGTTATAGCTTTGGTAGGTCTCAAAGATATGCCCTAAAAAGGAAAAAAATGTGTGACGTCATGATGACATCATCAAAAATGTGCTTTTTTAAAACACATAAGGATAGGTCCGATCGTCATGAAAATTGGTGGGTAGGTAGATACTGGCACTAGGATGCAAAATCCAAAGTTACGTCATGATGACGTCATCACGTGATTTGTTATGAATTTTTGAAATTTTGAAATCGTAACATTCTTTTAAATATATCTCGCAAACAAAACAAGATAGTTTCAAAATTCTTTTTGATACAGCTTTTGGTAGGTCTCAAAGATATGCCCTAAAAGGCGAAAATTGTGTGACGTCATAATGACGTCATCAATTTCTTTTTTTTAACGCATGTAAGGGTCGGTCCGATTAAAAATTTATACATTGAATTTTTCTCTACCTAATTCAACAATTTCGTGATCGTGGCTCACTCAAGTATTAAGAAATAGCTGGCATCTAAAAAATTGTGACCAAATTCAATATAACACAAAGGAATTCTGGGAAGGACAGAAACCATGGCTTTCATGTGGCATGCTGTCTATAAAGAGTTGATCTCTAGTCTTTTTTTCAAGTCGTTAGACAAGTCGTAGGCAGATACTTACACCAACTGCTCAGAATGTGCGCCGAACTTTTAGGTCATGATGACGTCATCACATGTCACGTGACGTCATCTTAAAGGGGCATTTTTGGAAACCATATATCTACAAAAGTACAAGTCACATTAAGTTAAAACGTGGTATTTAGTTATGCCAGCATGTGTTAGATGAAAATGTATGTGACGTCATGGTGACGTCATGATGACGTCATCGGCTAATTTTCTATGATTTTTTTCATTTTTGAAATTTCATTTAAATCACATAATTTTACACAAAAAAACAAAACAGCCCTGTGTTTGTCCACAAACACTGCACCAGATGTCTAGTTTTTTTTTTTTTTGCTTCCTTTTCAGACTTTTTGCCCATAGCATTTGTGCACGTTTTCTTTCTTACCGGCACTTTGGCTACTTTGGTACACCCGATTGCCTTTAAACTTGGCAGACACTTAGACCAACTGCTCAGAATGTGTCCCGAACTTTTTGGTCATGATGACGTCATCACGTGATTTTTTATGAATTTTTGAATTTTGAAAATCGTAACATTCTTTTCAATATATCTAGCGAACAAAACAAGATATTTTCAAAATTCTTTTTGCTATAGCTTTGGTATGTCTCAAAGATATGCCCTAAAAAGTAAAAATTGTGTGACGTCATGATGACGTCATCAAAAATGTGCTTTTTTAAAACACATATAAGGATAGGTCCGATCGTCATGAAAATTGGTGGGTAGGTAGATACTGGCACTAGGATGCAAAATCCAAAATAACGTCATGATGACGTCATCACGTGATTTGTTATGAATTTTTGAAATTTTGAAAATCGTAACATTCTTTTAAATATATCTGGCGAACAAAACAAGATATTTTCAAAATTCTTTTTGTTATAGCTTTGGTAGGTCTCAAAGATATGCCCTAAAAAGGAAAAAAATGTGTGACGTCATGATGACATCATCAAAAATGTGCTTTTTTAAAACACATATAAGGATAGGTCCGATCGTCATGAAAATTGGTGGGTAGGTAGATACTGGCACTAGGATGCAAAATCCAAAGTGACGTCATGATGACGTCATCACGTGATTTGTTATGAATTTTTGAAATTTTTGAAATCGTAACATTCTTTTAAATATATCTCGCAAACAAAACAAGAGATTTTCAAAATTCTTTTTGATACAGCTTTTGGTATGTCTCAAAGATATGACGTCATCAATTTTTTTTTTTAACGCATGTAAGGGTCGGTCCGATTAAAAATTTATACATTGAATTTTTCTCTACCTAATTCAACAATTTCGTGATCGTGGCTCACTCAAGTATTAAGAAATAACAGGCATCTAACAAATTGTGACCAAATTCAATATAACACAAAGGAATTCTGGGAAGGACAGAAACCATGGCTTTCATGTGGCATGCTGTCTATAAAGAGTTGATCTCTAGTCTTTTTTTTCAAGTCGTTAGACAAGTCGTAGGCAGATACTTACACCAACTGCTCAGAATGTGCGCCGAACTTTTAGGTCATGATGACGTCATCACATGTCACGTGACGTCATCTTAAAGGGGCATTTTTGGAAACCATATATCTACAAAAGTACAAGTCACATTAAGTTAAAACGTGGTATTTAGTTATGCCAGCATGTGTTAGATGAAAATGTATGTGACGTCATGGTGACGTCATGATGACGTCATCGGCTAATTTTCTATGATTTTTTTCATTTTTGAAATTTCATTTAAATCCCATAATTTTACACAAAAAAACAAAACAGCCCTGTGTTTGTCCACAAACACTGCACCAGATGTCTAGTTTTTTTTGGCTGTTTTGGAAACTTTTCCAAAACAGCCCTTGTTTTCGTTAAGATTTTTTTTTTTTTCTTTTTTTTTTTTTTTTTTTTTTTTTTTTTTTTTTGTGCTTCCTTTTCAGACTTTTTCCCCATAGCATTTGTACACGTTTTCTTTCTTACCGGCACTTTGGCTACTTTGGTGCACCCGATTGACTTTAAACTTGGCAGACACTTAGACAAACTGCTCAGAATGTGTCCCGAACTTTTTGGTCATGATGACGTCATCACGTGATTTTTTATGAATTTTTGAAATTTGAAAATCGTAAAATTCTTTTCAATATATCTAGCGAACAAAACAAGATATTTTCAAAATTCTTTTTGTTACAGCTTTGGTAGGTCTCAAAGATATGCCCTAAAAAGGAAAAAAGTGTGTGACGTCATGATGACATCATCAAAAATGTGCTTTTTTAAAACACATATAAGGATAGGTCCGATCGTCATGAAAATTGGTGGGTAGGTAGATACTGGCACTAGGATGCAAAATCCAAAGTGACGTCATGATGACGTCATCACGTGATTTGTTATGAATTTTTGAAATTTTGAAAATCGTAACATTCTTTTAAATATATCTGGCAAACAAAACAAGATATTTTCAAAATTCTTTTTGTTATAGCTTTGGTAGGTCTCAAAGATATGCCCTAAAAAGGAAAAAAATGTGTGACGTCATGATGACATCATCAAAAATGTGCTTTTTTAAAACACATATAAGGATATGTCCGATTGTCATGAAAATTGGTGGGTAGGTAGATACTGGTACTAGGATGCAAAATCCAAAGTGACGTCATGATGACGTCATCACGTGATTTGTTATGAATTTTTGAAATTTTGAAAATCGTAACATTCTTTTCAATATATCTGGCAAACAAAACAAGATATTTTCAAAATTCTTTTTGTTATAGCTTTGGTAGGTCTCAAACATATGCCCTAAAAAGGAAAAAAATGTGTGACGTCATGATGACATCATCAAAAATGTGCTTTTTTAAAACACATATAAGGATAGGTCCGATCGTCATGAAAATTGGTGGGTAGGTAGATACTGGTATTAGGATGCAAAATCCAAAGTGACGTCATGATGACGTCATCACGTGATTTGTTATGAATTTTTGAAATTTTGAAATCGTAACATTCTTTTCAATATATCTCGCAAACAAAACAAGAGATTTTCAAAATTCTTTTTGATACAGCTTTTGGTATGTCTCAAAGATATGCCCTAAAAGGCGAAAATTGTGTGACGTCATAATGACGTCATCAATTTTTTTTTTTAACGCATGTAAGGGTCGGTCCGATTACAAATTTATACATTGAATTTTTCTCTACCTAATTCAACAATTTCGTGATCGTGGCTCACTCAAGTATTAAGAAATAACAGGCATCTAACAAATTGTGACCAAATTCAATATAACACAAAGGAATTCTGGGAAGGACAGAAACCATGGCTTTCATGTGGCATGCTGTCTATAAAGAGTTGATCTCTAGTCTTTTTTTCAAGTCGTTAGACAAGTCGTAGGCAGATACTTACACCAACTGCTCAGAATGTGCGCCGAACTTTTAGGTCATGATGACGTCATCACATGTCACGTGACGTCATCTTAAAGGGGCATTTTTGGAAACCATATATCTACAAAAGTACAAGTCAGATTAAGTTAAAACGTGGTATTTAGTTATGCCAGCATGTGTTAGATGAAAATGTATGTGACGTCATGGTGACGTCATGATGACGTCATCGGCTAATTTTCTATGATTTTTTTCATTTTTGAAATTTCATTTAAATCACATAATTTTACACAAAAAAACAAAACAGCCCTGTGTTTGTCCACAAACACTGCACCAGATGTCTAGTTTTTTTTTTTTTTTTTTTTTTTTTTTCCTTTTCAGACTTTTTGCCCATAGCATTTGTGCACGTTTTCTTTCTAACCGGCACTTTGGCTACTTTGGTGCACCCGATTGCCTTTAAACTTGGCAGACACTTAGACAAACTGCTCAGAATGTGTGCCGAACTTTTTGGTCATGATGACGTCATCACGTGATTTTTTATGAATTTTTGAATTTTGAAAATCGTAACATTCTTTTCAATATATCTAGCGAACAAAACAAGATATTTTCAAAATTCTTTTTGCTATAGCTTTGGTATGTCTCAAAGATATGCCATAAAAAGTAAAAATTGTGTGATGTCATGATGACATCATCAAAAATGTGCTTTTTTAAAACACATATAAGGATAGGTCCGATCGTCATGAAAATTGGTGGGTAGGTAGATACTGTCACTAGGATGCTGAATCCAAAGTGACGTCATGATGACGTCATCACGTGATTTTTTATGAATTTTTCAAAATTTGAAAATCGTAACATTCTTTTCAATATATCTAGCGAACAAAACAAGATATTTTCAAAATTCTTTTTGTTATAGCTTTGGTATGTCTCAAAGATATGCACTAAAAGGGAAAAAAATGTGTGATGTCATGATGACATCATCAAAAATGTGCTTTTGTAAAACACATATAAGAATAGGTCCGATCGTCATGAAAATTGGTGGGTAGGTAGATACTGTCACTAGGATGCAAAATCCAAAGTGACGTCATAATGACGTCATCACGTGATTTGTTATGAATTTTTGAATTTTCAAAATGTGTAACATTCTTTTCAATATATCTAGCGAACAAAACAAGATATTTTCAAAATTCTTTTTGTTATAGCTTTGGTATGTCTCAAAGATATGCACTAAAAGGGAAAAAAATGTGTGATGTCATGATGACGTCATCAAAAATGTGCTTTTTTAAAACACATATAAGGATAGGTCCGATCGTCATGAAAATTGGTGGGTAGGTAGATACTGTCACTAGCATGCAAAATCTGAAATGATGTCATGATGACGTCATCGTCAATTTTTTTTATGATATTTGAAATTTTTGAAATTTCATTTTAATCACAATTTTACACAAAAAACAAAACAGCCCTGTGTTTGTCCACAAACACTGTACCAGATGTCTAGTTTTTCTTTTTTTTTTTTTTCCTTTTCAGACTTTTTTGCCCATAGCATTTGTACACGTTTTCTTTCTTACTGGCACTTTGGCTACTTTGGTGCACCCGATTGTCTTTAAACTTGGCAGACACTTAGACAAACTGCTCAGAATGTGTCCCGAACTTTTTGGTCATGATGACGTCATCACGTGATTTTTTATGAATTTTTGAATTTTGAAAATCGTAACATTCTTTTCAATATATCTAGCGAACAAAATAAGATATTTTCAAAATTCTTTTTGCTATAGCTTTGGGATGTCTCAAAGATATGCCCTAAAAAGTAAAAATTGTGTGACGTCATGATGACGTCATCAAAAATGTGCTTTTTTAAAACACATATAAGGATAGGTCCGATCGTCATGAAAATTGGTGGGTAGGTAGATACTGGCACTAGGATGCAAAATCCAAAGTGACGTCATGATGACGTCATCACGTGATTTGTTATGAATTTTTGAAATTTTGAAAATCGTAACATTCTTTTAAATATATCTGGCAAACAAAACAAGATATTTTCAAAATTCTTTTTGTTATAGCTTTGGTAGGTCTCAAAGATATGCCCTAAAAAGGAAAAAAATGTGTGACGTCATGATGACATCATCAAAAATGTGCTTTTTTAAAACACATATAAGGATAGGTCCGATCGTCATGAAAATTGGTGGGTAGGTAGATACTGGCACTAGGATGCAAAATCCAAAGTGACGTCATGATGATGTCATCACGTGATTTGTTATGAATTTTTGAAATTTTGAAATCGTAACATTCTTTTAAATATATCTCGCAAACAAAACAAGATATTTTCAAAATTCTTTTTGATACAGCTTTTGGTATGTCTCAAAGATATGCCCTAAAAGGCGAAAATTGTGTGACGTCATAATGACATCATCAATTTTTTTCTTTTTACGCATGTAAGGGTCGGTCCGATTAAAAAAATTTATACATTGAATTTTTCTCTACCTAATTCAACAATTTCGTGATCGTGGCTCACTCAAGTATTAAGAAATAACAGGCATCTGAAAATTGTGACCAAATTCAATATAACACAAAGGAATTCTGGGAAGGACAGAAACCATGGCTTTCATGTGGCATGCTGTCTATAAAGAGTTGATCTCTAGTCTTTTTTTCAAGTCGTTAGACAAGTCGTAGGCAGACACTTACACCAACTGCTCAGAATGTGCGCCGAACTTTTACGTCATGATGACGTCATCACATGTCACCATGTGTTAGATTAAAATTTATGTGACGTCATGATGACGTCATCGGCTAATTTTCTATAATTTTTTTCATTTTTGAAAGTTTATTTAAATCACATAATTTTACACAAAAAAACAAAACAGCCCTGTGTTTGTCCACAAACACTGCACCATACATCTAGTTTCTTTTTTGGCTGTTTTGGAAACTTTTCCAAAACAGCCCTTGTTTTCGTTAAGATTTTTTTTTTTTTTTTTTTTTTTTTGGCTGTTTTGGAAACTTTTCCAAAACAGCCCTTGTTTTCGTTAAGATTTTTTTTTTTTTCTTTTTTTTTTTTTTTTTTTTTTGTGCTTCCTTTTCAGACTTTTTCCCCATAGCATTTGTACACGTTTTCTTTCTTACTGGCACTTTGGCTACTTTGGTGCACCCGATTGCCTTTAAACTTGGCAGACACTTAGACCAACTGCTCAGAATGTGTCCCGAACTTTTTGGTCATGATGACGTCATCACGTGATTTTTTATGAATTTTTGAATTTTGAAAATCGTAACATTCTTTTCAATATATCTAGCGAACACAATAAGATATTTTCAAAATTCTTTTTGCTATAGCTTTGGTATGTCTCAAAGATATGCCCTAAAAAGTAAAAATTGTGTGACGTCATGATGACATCATCAAAAATGTGCTTTTTTAAAACACATATAAGAATAGGTCCGATCGTCATGAAAATTGGTGGGTAGGTAGATACTGGCACTAGGATGCAAAATCCAAAGTGACGTCATGATGACGTCATCACGGAATTTGTTATGAATTTTTGAAATTTTGAAAATCGTAACATTCTTTTAAATATATCTGGCAAACAAAACAAGATATTTTCAAAATTCTTTTTGTTATAGCTTTGGTAGGTCTCAAAGATATGCCCTAAAAAGGAAAAAAATGTGTGACGTCATGATGACATCATCAAAAATGTGCTTTTTTAAAACACATATAAGGATAGGTCCGATCGTCATGAAAATTGGTGAGTAGGTAGATACTGGCACTAGGATGCAAAATCCAAAGTGACGTCATGATGGCGTCATCACGTGATTTGTTATGAATTTTTGAAATTTTGAAATCGTAACATTCTTTTAAATATATCTCGCAAACAAAACAAGATATTTTCAAAATTCTTTTTGATACAGCTTTTGGTATGTCTCAAAGATATGCCCTAAAAGGCGAAAATTGTGTGACGTCATAATGACGTCATCAATTTTTTTTTTTTACGCATGTAAGGGTCGGTCCGATTAAACAAATTTATACATTGAATTTTTCTCTACCTAATTCAACAATTTCGTGATCGTGGCTCACTCAAGTATTAAGAAATAACAGGCATCTGAAAATTGTGACCAAATTCAATATAACACAAAGGAATTCTGGGAAGGACAGAAACCAAGGCTTTCATGTGGCATGCTGTCTATAAAGAGTTGATCTCTAGTCTTTTTTTCAAGTCGTTAGACAAGTCGTAGGCAGACACTTACACCAACTGCTCAGAACTTTTACGTCATGATGACGTCATCACATGTCATGTGACGTCATCTTAAAGGTGCATTTTTTGAAGCCATATATCTACAATAGTACAAGTCAGATTAAGTTAAAACGTGGTATTTAGTTATGCCAGCATGTGTTAGATGAAAATTTATGTGACGTCATGATGACGTCATCGGCTAATTTTCTATAATTTTTTCCATTTTTGAAATTTCATTTAAATAACATAATTTTACACAAAAAAACAAAACAGCCCTGTGTTTGTCCACAAACACTGCACCATACATCTAGTTTTTTTTTTTTTTTCTTTTTTTTTTTTTTCCTTTTCAGACTTTTTTGCCCATAGCATTTGTACACGTTTTCTTTCTTACTGGCACTTTGGCTACTTTGGTGCACCCGATTGTCTTTAAACTTGGCAGACACTTAGACAAACTGCTCAGAATGTGTCCCGAACTTTTTGGTCATGATGACGTCATCACGTGATTTTTTATGAATTTTCGAAATTTGAAAATCGTAACATTCTTTTCAATATATCTAGCGAACAAAACAAGATATTTTCAAAATTCTTTTTGTTATAGCTTTGGTATGTCTCAAAGATATGCCCTAAAACGGAGAAAATGTGTGACGTCATGATGACATCATCAAAAATGTGCTTTTTTATAACACATATAAGGATAGGTCCGATCGTCATGAAAATTGGTGGGTAGGTAGATACTGGCACTAGGATGCAAAATCCAAAGTGACGTCATGATGACGTCATCACATGATTTGTTATGAATTTTTGAAATTTTGAAAATCGTAACATTCTTTTAAATATATCTGGCAAACAAAACAAGATATTTTCAAAATTCTTTTTGTTATAGCTTTGGTAGGTCTCAAAGATATGCCCTAAAAAGGAAAAAAATGTGTGACGTCATGATGACATCATCAAAAATGTGCTTTTTTAAAACACATAGAAGGATAGGTCCGATCGTCATGAAAATTGGTGGGTAGGTAGATACTGGCACTAGCATGCAAAATCCAAAGTGACGTCATGATGACGTCATCACGTGATTTGTTATGAATTTTTGAAATTTTGAAATCGTAACATTCTTTTAAATATATCTCGCAAACAAAACAAGATATTTTCAAAATTCTTTTTGATACAGCTTTTGGTATGTCTCAAAGATATGCCCTAAAAGGCGAAAATTTTGTGACGTCATAATGACGTCATCAATTTTTTTTTTTGTACGCATGTAAGGGTCGGTCCGATTAAAAAAATTTATACATTGAATTTTTCTCCACCTAATTCAACAATTTCGTGATCGTGGCTCACTCAAGTATTAAGAAATAACAGGCATCTGAAAATTGTGACCAAATTCAATATAACACAAAGGAATTCTGGGAAGGACAGAAACCATGGCTTTCATGTGGCATGCTGTCTATAAAGAGTTGATCTCTAGTCTTTTTTCAAGTCGTTAGACAAGTCGTAGGCAGACACTTACACCAACTGCTCAGAATGTGCGCCGAACTTTTACGTCATGATGACGTCATCACATGTCAGGTGACGTCATCTTAAAGGTGCATTTTTTGAAGCCATTTATCTACAAAAGTACAAGTCAGATTAAGTTAAAACGTGGTATTTTGTTATGCCAGCATGTGTTAGATGAAAATTTATGTGACGTCATGATGACGTCATCGGCTAATTTTCTATAATTTTTTTCATTTTTGGCTGTTTTGGAAACTTTTCCAAAACAGCCCTTGTTTTCGTTAAGATTTTTTTTTTTTTCTTTTTGGCTGTTTCGAAAGTTTTTCGAAACAGCCCTTGTTTTTGTTCTGTTGCGGCGATTGTGTAGTTTAGTACACTTTCGCCCAGGCATGTACACAATCTACTTGAAAATTGTTCGTTTTGCCATATTCAGAAGAAAGGGCCACGTCGAAGAACATCTGCAGGTTTTTTTTGAGTGAAATCTGTAGTTAAGAGGGCAAAAAATACGCGATTGCGCAATACCCCGTTGTACACGGGTATAATGCTGGTCGGAGAGTAGGGGCTGGGTCGGGGTTGACCTAGCCAAAACGTGACCCGCGTAAGAAAATCATATTTTTCGCCTTGAAAAACCTTTTCAAATCACAAAAGCACGTGTCATTGGAATTCAGAGAAGTCTACTTTAGTGACAAAAAATGCTTTTGGAAGAATCAAATGCTCCAGGCGCTAACATGAACACAATTAATACGCAAATCCTAAACTACACAATACCCGCTATTTTGGTTTCTTCATTAAGCTAAATTTTCTGACCGGCACTTTGGTCACTAAACAACATCAGATCTTAATCAAACTTAACACAAACAAAGACCCTAAGCTCAAATAGTGTGCCGAAGTGTGACGTCACGATGACGTCATCACGGGTTACGTGACGTCATCATAAAGGTGCATTTTTCAAGGGCCCATATCTAGAGAACCGTAGGTCCGATTGCCTTTAAACCTGGTATGTTGGTGAGCCACCACGTGTTATAGATGAAAATTGAGGTGACGTCATGATGACGTCATCATACGATTTTATTGTAATGTTTAAGTTTTTGAATCTTAAAGTTTCTTAAAGCCATATCTCATCGACAGAACATGCTAAATTCAAAATTCTTTTTGTAATAGATTTGTTAGCTCCTATACTCTTTCACATAAATAGGAAAAATGTGTGACGTAATCATGACGTCATCAAAAATGTGCTTTTTTGAAACACATATAAGGGTAAGTCCGATCGTCATAAAAATTGGTGGGTAGGCAGATATTGTCAATAGCATGCAAAATCCGAAGTGACGTCATTGTGACGTCATCGGTTGATTTTCTATAAATTTTTCAATGTTTCAAATTTCAATGTACTCTCAAAATTTTACACTGTCATTGATGAGATTGACTCTAGACTCGACCCAGGCCAAGACCACGTTGCAAATGTTTGCTTTGACAAGTACCGTTGTGATGACGTCATCATGGGTCACGTGACGTCATCTTAAAGGTGCACACTTTAAGGTCCTATATCTAGAGAACCGTACTTCCGATTGGGTGCAGTCTTAATGCTGATAGGCCAGAATTTGTTACAGATAAAAAAAATTGATGTGACGTCATGATGATGTCATCATGACGTCATCTAGAGGTAATTAAATTCAAGTCAAAATTTGGTATATTTAGCAATCTCTTATAACAAAAACCTTCGGAAGTTTTATACACTGTATTTTTGTGTACCTAATTCCAAGTTCCCATGATCATAGCTCACTCCAGCGTCAAAATATACCCATTTCAATATTTAGCTCCAAAACAATATGATAACAAAGGAATTTTTGGAAGGCAGTGTAACCATGGGTGTTATGTAGCGCGTCCTCGGGGCGTTTCTCAACCGGTGGCTTGGGCTTGGGTTTGGGCTTGGGCTTCGTCTCCAGCTATTTCCCAGTCCCATTGCCAATCTGAAGGCTTGGATACGTAAATAGATGAACACGCTCTGGCTCTGGGTTAAAGTATAAGACTTTGATGTACATGTAGCAAAAACAAATCTGGGAACATAAAATTACGCGAACCCGAAGCCCAAGCCATTTTTGAGAAATGCCCTTAATTCATCCTATAACTACACTCCAACGTAAACCTATGTGCATCATTGCGCTACGTACACCACTGCTCCGTATATATATATACACGGAGCAGTGCTATACGTAGCAATACTACACATAGGTTTACGTTGCATAATATACGAGCTTGCAGCATATCAATGGCGTACAGACTGCATGGGTTTTCTTCGATGTGCCTCTCGGAATTGAACAGTAAATTTCACTTTTTATCCGGATGGTAAGTGAACCTTAGTACCTCTATCTTAATAATTGAACTCTACTTGTTCCTCAAGTGGCATATCTGGTATTTTGGTGGCCGTTTTAAGGGTGAAATCCGATGTTTTTGTTGGGTATTCTGACGTACCTAATTAATGAATAGGAAAATGCCGCACACGTACTTGGACCCTACTATTGCCAGATCATATCCAAATGTGCAAAAAGCGAGGGTCCAAGTTACTCGGACTAGATGTGCATGTACTAGGTATACAAACCAATGCTAAGGGCAGCAGGCAACCTTGTCACCGCGGTTCAAAAACGTGCTTTACTCCATACACTTTGTGCCCTTCTTTTTCTACACAGGACTTTTGGTGCAAGTGTCTAAATATGCGCTCGAGTGACCATAACGTGCTATAAGATTGCGGAAATAATGTACACATTTGTTAAAATTACACGTGACTGTTCTTATCACTTCCTTCATCTAAATCTATGGCTGTTGCTGTGAACGCGAGATAAAAAACATTTTAGCACGGAGTTTCAGCGAAGTCAAGCTTAGAAAACCACATTTATCTCAGGTAAGCATGTAGAAAAAAGGAATATTTCAGTTATAAGACCACACAATCTCAAAAGGTTTTCGCACTGTGCATATAACGTCGCGTAATTTAAACTCACACGTTGTCAGCAAATTCTATTTCTTTGTACGTGTAAAATACACATTGTACGTAAAGAGTTTGATGTTTAAAATAGAAACTTGGAAATAATTTACCACAATACCCTCATTAAAATCAGTCAGGAATAGCCAAATCTTGGAAAATAACAAACCCCCCTTGATAAAGGTGTGACAGTCTAAACATACAACTAAACCTGTTATTTCAAGATTCATGTCAGCAAAATTAGTAAAAACTAATGAGGCAGAAATAAACACCTATGTTCCACTTACTGTGCCAAGAGCATCTAATTTCACAGAAAAAACAAGCCTTCTTTCCTTGTATTGCACAAACAATTCCCAATTAGTCTCAAAATTAAAGGTTGTGCCAAGTTTTTACACAAATTTTGCAAGATTTTGCTGTTCCGGATTCGATATAACACAAAGGAATTCTGGGAAGGGCAGAAAACCATGGCTTTCATGTGGCATGCTGTCTATAAAAAGAGTTGATCTCTAGTCGTTTTTCAAGTCGTTAGACAAGTCGCAGGCAGACCCTTACACCAACTGCTCAGAATGTGCGCCAAACTTTTACGTCATGATGACGTCATCACATGTCACGTGACGTCATCTTAAAGGGGCATTTTTGGAAACCATATATCTACAGAAGTAGAAATCCGATTAAGTTGAAAAGTAATATCCAGGGTAGCCAAGCAGGTTTATAGTTGAAAATTGACATCACGTTATGATGACGTCATCACATGTCAAGTGACGTCATCTTAAAGGGGCATTTTTTGAAGCCATTAGCTACAGAAGTATAAGTCCGATTAAGTTGAAAAGTAATATCCAGGGTAGCCAAGCAGGTTTATAGTTGAAAATTGACGTCACGTTATGATGACGTCATCACATGTCAAGTGACGTCATCTTAAAGGGGCATTTTTTGAAGCCATATATCTACAGAAGTACAAGTCCGATTAAGTTGAAAAGTAGCCAAGCAGGTTTATAGCTGAAAATTGACATGACGTTATGATGACGTCATCACATGTCATGTGACGTCATCTTAAAGGGGCATTTTTTGAAGCCATATATCTACAAAAGTACAAGTCAGATTAAGTTGAAACGTGGTATTTAGTTATGCCAGCTTGTGTTAGATTAAAATTGATGTGACGTCATGATGACGTCATCATACGATTTTATATTGTTTTCAAAACTTTTTGAACCTTGAAGTCTTATCTCATTAACAGTACATGCCAATTTCGAAATTACTTTTTAATAGGTCTGTTAGGTAATAGATACTTACGTATAAATGTGAAAAATGTGTGACGTCATAATGACGTCATCCAAAATGTGCCTTTTTGAGACACATATGAAAATTGGTGGGTTGGTAGATACTGTCACTAGCATGCAAAATCCGAAGTGCATCATGATGACGTCATCGGCTAATTTTCTATGATTTTTCTAATTTTTGAAATTTCATTTCAATCACAAAAAAAACGAAACAGCCCTGTGTTTGTCCACAAACACTGCAACATACATCTAGTTTTTTTTTTTTTTTTTTTTTTTTTTTTTTTTTTTTTCCTTTTCAGACTTTTTGCCCATAGCATTTGTGCACGTTTTCTTTCTTACCGGCACTTTGGCTACTTTGGTACACCCGATTGCCTCTAAACTTGGCAGACACTTAGACCAACTGCTCAGAATGTATGCCGAACATTTACGTCATGATGACGTCATCACGTGATTTTTTATGAATTTTTGAAATTTGAAAATCGTAATATTCTATTTAATATATCTAGCGAACAAAACAAGATATTTTCAAAATTCCTTTTGTTATAGCTTTGGTATGTCTCAAAGATATGCACTAAAAGAAAAAAAAATGTGTGATGTCATGATGACGTCATCAAAAATGTGCTTTTTAAAAACACATATAAGGATAGGTCCGATCGTCATGAAAATTGGTGGGTAGGTAGATACTGGCACTAGGATGCAAAATCCAAAATGACGTCATGATGACGTCATCACGTGATTTGTTATGAATTTTTGAAATTTTGAAAATCGTAACATTCTTTTAAATATATCTGGCAAACAAAACAAGATATTTTCAAAATTCCTTTTGTTATAGCTTTGGTATGTCTCAAAGATATGCCCTAAAAAGGAAAAAAATGTGTGACGTCATGATGACATCATCAAAAATGTCCTTTTTTAAAACACATATAAGGATAGGTCCAATCGTCATGAAAATTGGTGGGTAGGTAGATACTGCCACCAGCATGCAGAAGCCGAAGTGACGTCATGATGACGTCATCACGTGATTTTTTATGAATTTTTGAAATTTTGAAATCGTAAAAGTCTTTTAAATATATCTGGCAAACAAAACAAGATATTTTCAAAATTCTTTTTGTTATAGCTTTGGTAGGTCTCAAAGATATGCCCTAAAAAGGAAAAAAATGTGTGACGTCATGATGACATCATCAAAAATGTGCTTTTTTAAAACACATATAAGGATAGGTCCGATCGTCATGAAAATTGGTGGGTAGGTAGATACTGGCACTAGCATGCAGAATCCAAAGTGACGTCATGATGACGTCATCGTCAATTTTTTTTATGATTTTTGAAATTTTTGAAATTTCATTTTAATCACAATTTTACACAAAAAAACAAAACAGCCCTGTGTTTGTCCACAAACACTGTACCAGATGTCTAGTTTTTTTTTTTTTTTGTGCTTCCTTTTCAGACTTTTTTCCCATAGCATTTGTACACGTTTTCTTTCTTACCGGCACTTTGGCTACTTTGGTGCACCCGATTGACTTTAAACTTGGCAGATACTTAGACAAACTGCTCAGAATGTGTCCCGAACTTTTTGGTCATGATGACGTCATCACGTGATTTTTTATGAATTTTTGAAATTTGAAAATCGTAAAATTCTTTTCAATATATCTAGCAAACAAAACAAGATATTTTCAAAATTCTTTTTGTTATAGCTTTGGTATGTCTCAAAGATATGCCCTAAAACGGAGAAAATGTGTGACGTCATGATGACATCATCAAAAATGTGCTTTTTTATAACACATATAAGGATAGGTCCGATCGTCATGAAAATTGGTGGGTAGGTAGATACTGGCACTAGGATGCAAAATCCAAAGTGATGTCATGATGACGTCATCACGTGATTTGTTATGAATTTTTGAAATTTTGAAAATCGTAACATTCTTTTAAATATATCTGGCAAACAAAACAAGATATTTTCAAAATTCTTTTTGTTATAGCTTTGGTAGGTCTCAAAGATATGCCCTAAAAAGGAAAAAAATGTGTGACGTCATGATGACATCATCAAAAATGTGCTTTTTTAAAACACATATAAGGATAGGTCCGATCGTCATGAAAATTGGTGGGTAGGTAGATACTGGCACTAGGATGCAAAATCCAAAGTGACGTCATGATGACGTCATCACGTGATTTGTTATGAATTTTTGAAATTTTGAAATCGTAACATTCTTTTAAATATATCTCGCAAACAAAACAAGATATTTTCAAAATTCTTTTTGATACAGCTTTTGGTATGTCTCAAAGATATGCCCTAAAAGGCGAAAATTGTGTGACGTCATAATGACATCATCAATTTTTTTCTTTTTACGCATGTAAGGGTCGGTCCGATTAAAAAAATGTATACATTGAATTTTTCTCTACCTAATTCAACAATTTCGTGATCGTGGCTCACTCAAGTATTAAGAAATAACAGGCATCTGAAAATTGTGACCAAATTCAATATAACACAAAGGAATTCTGGGAAGGACAGAAACCATGGCTTTCATGTGGCATGCTGTCTATAAAGAGTTGATCTCTAGTCTTTTTTTCAAGTCGTTAGACAAGTCGTAGGCAGACACTTACACCAACTGCTCAGAATGTGCGCCGAACTTTTAGGTCATGATGACGTCATCACATGTCACGTGACGTCATCTTAAAGGGGCATTTTTGGAAACCATATATCTACAAAAGTACAAGTCAGATTAAGTTTAAACGTGGTATTTAGTTATGCCAGCATGTGTTAGATTAAAATTTATGTGACGTCATGATGACGTCATCGGCTAATTTTCTATAATTTTTTTCATTTTTGAAAGTTCATTTAAATCACATAATTTTACACAAAAAAACAAAACAGCCCTGTGTTTGTCCACAAACACTGCACCATACATCTAGTTTTCTATGATTTTTTTCATTTTTGAAATTTCATTTAAATCACATAATTTTACACAAAAAAACAAAACAGCCCTGTGTTTGTCCACAAACACTGCACCAGATATCTAGTTTTTTTTTTTTTTGTGCTTCCTTTTCAGACTTTTTTCCCATAGCATTTGTACACGTTTTCTTTCTTACCGGCACTTTGGCTACTTTGGTGCACCCGATTGACTTTAAACTTGGCAGACACTTAGACAAACTGCTCAGAATGTGTCCCGAACTTTTTGGTCATGATGACGTCATCACGTGATTTTGTATGAATTTTTGAAATTTGAAAATCGTAAAATTCTTTTCAATATATCTAGCGAACAAAACAAGATATTTTCAAAATTCTTTTTGTTATAGCTTTGGTATGTCTCAAAGATATGCCCTAAAAAGGAAAAAAATGTGTGACGTCATGATGACATCATCAAAAATGTGCTTTTTTATAACACATATAAGGATAGGTCCGATCGTCATGAAAATTGGTGGGTAGGTAGATACTGGCACTAGGATGCAAAATCCAAAGTGACGTCATGATGACGTCATCACGTGATTTGTTATGAATTTTTGAAATTTTGAAAATCGTAACATTCTTTTCAATATATCTGGCAAACAAAACAAGATATTTTCAAAATTCTTTTTGTTATAGCTTTGGTAGGTCTCAAAGATATGCCCTAAAAAGGAAAAAAATGTGTGACGTCATGATGACATCATCAAAAATGTGCTTTTTTAAAACACATATAAGGATAGGTCCGATCGTCATGAAAATTGGTGGGTAGGTAGATACTGGCACTAGCATGCAAAATCCAAAGTGACGTCATGATGACGTCATCACGTGATTTGTTATGAATTTTTGAAATTTTGAAATCGTAACATTCTTTTAAATATATCTCGCAAACAAAACAAGATATTTTCAAAATTCTTTTTGATACAGCTTTTGGTATGTCTCAAAGATATGCCCTAAAAGGCGAAAATTTTGTGACGTCATAATGACGTCATCAATTTTTTTTTTTTTACGCATGTAAGGGTCGGTCCGATTAAAAAAAATTTATACATTGAATTTTTCTCCACCTAATTCAACAATTTCGTGATCGTGGCTCACTCAAGTATTAAGAAATAACAGGCATCTGAAAATTGTGACCAAATTCAATATAACACAAAGGAATTCTGGGAAGGACAGAAACCATGGCTTTCATGTGGCATGCTGTCTATAAAGAGTTGATCTCTAGTCTTTTTTCAAGTCGTTAGACAAGTCGTAGGCAGACACTTACACCAACTGCTCAGAATGTGCGCCGAACTTTTACGTCATGATGACGTCATCACATGTCAGGTGACGTCATCTTAAAGGTGCATTTTTTGAAGCCATTTATCTACAAAAGTACAAGTCAGATTAAGTTAAAACGTGGTATTTTGTTATGCCAGCATGTGTTAGATGAAAATTTATGTGACGTCATGATGACGTCATCGGCTAATTTTCTATAATTTTTTTCATTTTTGAAATTTCATTTAAAACACATAATTTTACACAAAAAAACAAAACAGCCCTGTGTTTGTCCACAAACACTGCACCAGATGTCTAGTTTTTTTTTTTTTTTTTTTTTTTTTTTGTGCTTCCTTTTCAGACTTTTTTGCCCATAGCATTTGTACACGTTTTCTTTCTTACTGGCACTTTGGCTACTTTGGTGCACCCGATTGCCTTTAAACTTGGCAGACACTTAGACAAACTGCTCAGAATGTGTCCCGAACTTTTTGGTCATGATGACGTCATCACGTGATTTTTTATGAATTTTTGAAATTTGAAAATCGTAACATTCTTTTCAATATATCTAGCGAACAAAACAAGATATTTTCAAAATTCTTTTTGTTATAGCTTTGGTATGTCTCAAAGATATGCCCTAAAAGGGAGAAAATGTGTGACGTCATGATGACATCATCAAAAATGTGCTTTTTTAAAACACATATAAGGATAGGTCCGATCGTCATGAAAATTGGTGGGTAGGTAGATACTGGCACTAGAATGCAAAATCCAAAGTGACGTCATGATGACGTCATCACGTGATTTGTTATGAATTTTTGAAATTTTGAAAATCGTAACATTCTTTTAAATATATCTGGCAAACAAAACAAGATATTTTCAAAATTCTTTTTGTTATAGCTTTGGTAGGTCTCAAAGATATGCCCTAAAAAGGAAAAAAATGTGTGACGTCATGATGACATCATCAAAAATGTGCTTTTTTAAAACACATATAAGGATAGGTCCGATCGTCATGAAAATTGGTGGGTAGGTAGATACTGCCACCAGCATGCCAAATCTGAAATGACGTCATGATGACGTCATCACGTGATTTGTTATGAATTTTTGAAATTTTGAAATCGTAACATTCTTTTAAATATATCTGGCAAACAAAACAAGATATTTTCAAAATTCTTTTTGTTATAGCTTTGGTAGGTCTCAAAGATATGCCCTAAAAAGGAAAAAAATGTGTGACGTCATGATGACATCATCAAAAATGTGCTTTTTTAAAACACATATAAGGATAGGTCCGATCGTCATGCAAATTGGTGGGTAGGTAGATACTGTCACTAGCATGCAAAATCTGAAATGATGTCATGATGACGTCATCGGCAATTTTTTTTATGATTTTTGAAATTTTTGAAATTTCATTTTATTTTTTTTTTTTTTCCTTTTCAGACTTTTTCCCATAGCATTTGTACACGTTTTCTTTCTTACCGGCACTTTGGCTACTTTGGTGCACCCGATTGCCTTTAAACTTGGCAGACACTTAGACAAACTGCTCAGAATGTGTCCCGAACTTTTTGGTCATGATGACGTCATCACGTGATTTTTTATGAATTTTTGAAATTTTGAAATCGTAAAATTCTTTTCAATATATCTAGCGAACAAAACAAGATATTTTCAAAATTCTTTTTGTTATAGCTTTGGTAGGTCTCAAAGATATGCCCTAAAAAGGAAAAAAATGTGTGACGTCATGATGACATCATCAAAAATGTGCTTTTTTAAAACACATATAAGGATAGGTCCGATCGTCATGAAAATTGGTGGGTAGGTAGATAATGGCACTAGGATGCAAAATCCAAAGTGACGTCATGATGACGTCATCACGTGATTTGTTATGAATTTTTGAAATTTTGAAAATCGTAACATTCTTTTAAATATATCTGGCAATCAAAACAAGATATTTTCAAAATTCTTTTTGTTATAGCTTTGGTAGGTCTCAAAGATATGCCCTAAAAAGGAAAAAAATGTGTGACGTCATGATGACATCATCAAAAATGTGCTTTTTTAAAACACATATAAGGATAGGTCCGATCGTTATGAAAATTGGTGGGTACGTAGATACTGGTACTAGGATGCAAAATCCAAAGTGACGTCATGATGACGTCATCACGTGATTTGTTATGAATTTTTGAAATTTTTGAAATCGTAACATTCTTTTAAATATATCTCGCAAACAAAACAAGAGATTTTCGAAATTCTTTTTGATACAGCTTTTGGTATGTCTCAAAGATATGCCCTAAAAGGCGAAAATTGTGTGACGTCATAATGACGTCATCAATTTTTTTTGAACGCATGTAAGGGTCGGTCTGATTAAAACAATTTATACATTGAATTTTTCTCTACCTAATTCAACAATTTCGTGATCGTGGCTCACTCAAGTATTAAGAAATAACAGGCATCTGAAAATTGTGACCAAATTCAATATAACACAAAGGAATTCTGGGAAGGACAGAAACCATGGCTTTCATGTGGCATGCTGTCTATAAAGAGTTGATCTCTAGTCTTTTTTTCAAGTCGTTAGACAAGTCGTAGGCAGATATTTACACCAACTGCTCAAAATGTGCGCCGAACTTTTAGGTCATGATGACGTCATCACATGTCACGTGACATCATCTTAAAGGGGCATTTTTGGAAACCATATATCTACAAAAGTACAAGTCACATTAAGTTAAAACGTGGTATTTAGTTATGCCAGCATGTGTTAGATGAAAATGTATGTGACGTCATGATGACGTCATCGGCTAATTTTCTATGATTTTTTCATTTTTGAAATTTCATTTAAATCACATAATTTTACACAAAAAAACAAAACAGCCCTGTGTTTGTCCACAAACACTGCACCAGATGTCTAGTCTATTTTTGCTATCTTCCTGTGCACGGCCAAAAGTTCTATACCCATAGCAACCAAAGTACTATACCATTAGCAACCAAAGTACTATACCCGTGGCGCGGTATTTGTGTGCAGATGCATGCGGGTGTGCGGGTGTGCGCGTTGAGCGTTGCGCGTAACGCGTATTGTTCCAAAGTGCCAGCGCTACAGAGCTGGGTTCAAACATTTCGTGAAAGGGTGGTTTTGAAAAGAGCAAATAAATTTTCCACTAATTTTGTATTGAAATAGAAGTCCATTTTAACTGTATTTAGATTTAAATAATGTTAACATTTTAAAATCAAGCAGAATCTGTGGGTGAGGTGTTATAAAACAAATATTTACTGCTTTTATCTCGTGGTGTGGTAAAACTAGCCTCCCTCGGTGATCCATGGAGCATTCTATTTTCCCTCGGCTTCGCCTCGGGAAAATAGAATGCTCCATGGATCACCTCGGGAGGCTAGTTTTACTACACCACTTGAAGCAGTAAGTATTTGTATAATATACCCCCAAGCACAAAAATGGGGGACGTGGAGCTCTTCCGCCCTGGCACGGTTGCCCATTTATTTTTCAAATTTGTTTGAACATTTCCCAAAACGCTGCCAACGTTTCTGAAATCCAGGTCCTCGCAAACTTATTATGTCCCAAAATGGTGTTTTTAGAGGGCCTAAACGTGAACCGGGGGTGCGCGCAACTCACGTGACAAAAGCGAACATCGCGCAATGTTTGCCACCCTTTCCGGCATACATCCAGTCGAAAAAGTGTTCACGAATGTTGCACAATCTCCACGTTGTTCCCGTGAGTGGAATGCACACCTGGTTTTATTACTGGCCAAAAGCACGACTAACTTGAGTGTCCATAGTTCAGGCAAAGCAAAATTTGATTAATTTCCCAGCAACCTACTGTCATAACCGGGGGCCAATTTCATAGAGCTGCTTAAGCACAAAATTTGCTTAAGCACAAAAAACCTTGCTTAGTGAAACCAGGTTACCAGTCAAAACTCCATGTGATGGAAATTGCTTGTGACTGGTATTTAGCTGTTGTTTGCTTAGCATGACAACTGCATAGAGTTTTGGCTGGTAACCTAATTTTACTAAGCAAAGTTTTTTGTGCTTAAACAGAATTTTGTGCTTAAGCAGCTCTATGAAATTAACCCCTGGGCTGGATTATCCAATAGGCACAGATGGCACTGTGCCTAGAGCAAACCAACAATTTAAGGGTCTATGAAAAAATGTGGGCTTCCTAGCCAGCTCTCTGATCTGATAATTCCCCGACGTCTATAAATTGCTGTGTTTTGTCTGAAGTAGGGTCGGGGAACCAGACTTTAATTTTTGTTCTCTGTTTTTCCAGCATCTATGCACACAAAACTGTTAACATGTCAGTGTTACAGAATTTGTTATCAAATACTAACCCCCAATCGATTCCTTTCTGGAAATTACAGCAAAAGCAAATGTTGTATACTATCTTTAACAGAATAGCCCATTACTGGATTACCAGTTAGCTGAGTGAACAGTACCTACAAAGAACTTCACCCAACCCTAGTTTAAACTAATTCACCTCACTGATAACTACAGGCGGGGCATGAGCCCGACCTTCGCAATACATTTACATCTGAACACTGCCCATCAGCCGACCGTCGCTATGCGCCACTCTCAACTTCAGGATGCGTTTGCTGAGGTACTCCGTGTGGTGCTTGAGATAGCGGATCATGTCCGCTTGCCTCTCAAGGAGAGCATCAACGTATTGACTGTCCCTGAAAAGAGCAACAACAAATTCACAAAATATACCGTCGGAGCCAGTAATAATGTATCGGGCATAGTTCTACAGGGGGTCCACGGTATATATATATATTTCTTAAAATGGTATGGCCCACATATTAGAGAGGTTTCGCATGCGAACGGATACGGTTAGTGCGCCGGATACGTCACCAGTTTTTGTGTACTTATGACGTCACAGTTACTCGCTATCCGCTATCCGTCTGCAAGGCACGGATATCTCGCTCGCTACACGCAAGCATAAAAGGCGTAGTGAAATTTCAAATTTCTAGTATTCCTCTGTTATTTTTTTGTCATATGCATGATTAAATTAAAAAAGAAAGGAACCACTAGCATGTACGTGTCATTTCTTTGTATTTTAAAACCGGTTTCTTCATCATTTTCCTCTAAAGCCATGAACATAATATCTTCTAAGGAGGCTGCCATTTTGGATTATACTCTCCCGTCATAGCGCCACCAATATGTTGGGATTGCGAAAACGGGAGGGGCAGCGAACGTTTACGGATAGCTAAACGTATGCGTACGCGTATCCGTTCGCATGCGACACCTCTCTATTAAGGCCAAAAGGCCACTCAAGTTGACCTGTAACCAATGCCTGGAATGTTGGAACTGGTCGACAAGTGCACGGACTGACAAGAAACCAGGCACATTGGGAATCGAACCATGGACCACGCAATCTGATACCAATGTCTGAAACCACTGCCGGGATGCACGGCAAAGATCAGCAACCGGTTACCAGACAGAATGTAGGAATCGAACCACAGACCATGCCAAAGGGATACTGACCAATCACCAATATTTGGAAGGCCAGTGCTGGGACCAGGCACATCATGGGAATCGAACCATAGACCATAATAATAATTGCATACAAATGTTCAAATGTGCATAACCACAATTACAATATTAACCCTAACCATCCTAAATTTTCAAAACCCAACACCATGTGTTGTATTTTGATGGGTTCAGGACTCTATACAGCCTTGGCACCATTACTTTACATGGAGCTACGATGCCCCAATTTGTCTAAGTCCAAAGAATGTGCCATAGGTATACTGCACAGTGTTAAATTTTGACAGGTTCAGGACACTTCACAGTATTAGTGCCACGGGGGTTAGGGTTAAAGTTCAAAATTTTACTTCAGACGGGTCTCCTAGATCATGCAGAGAGAAACTGACCTATAACCAATGTCTGGTAGGTGGGTACTAGGCTGCATGACAGCGATCATCTGCTCCTCTTGCTCAGCGTCTGGTGGGAGTTGAGCTTTGTTGAACTTGTAAACTACCACTGCAAAAGGAATCCGATAAAAACAATGAGACAAGACTAACTCACAAATTGTCTAAGGGTGCGCGTTGGAGTAGCTTACCAGGATCGACTCGGCCGAAGGCAGACGGGTTAGCCACGAGAGCTGTCTTTGATGTCATTTTACCCCAAAAATTTCCCACAAAAAATTAAAAACCCTGCCCTCTATATCTACGACATACCCGTTGGTTTTTAAGACAAATATCTTAAAAGTGGATTTCGTTCTCTTATAGGAACAGGGTCCTTAACGACACAATCGTCCTTGAGGTCAGCCATTTTAATTTCCCCGCTCCAGTAGAATCTTTCGGTAATCAGACTTAACTACGCATGCTTGTAATTTAACTCCACCAGCAAGCAGGGTCTGTGGTGGCTGACCCGAGTGAGCCCCGGGTATGACGTCAGAGCTAATCGAACGGCACAAGGCTAACCCAAGTCGACCCGGGAGAGCTACTCGAACGCACCCAATGTACCTTTGGATCAATCATCTCCTACTCCAAATTTGTTTCCTCCAACTGAGCATCAGCACGGCAGAGCACACGGGCTGAAATACCGCTCCTCGGTCTGACTTCACGAAGTACTAAGATGTGTCTTAAGTAGAGTACCAGTATTAGCCACAAAAAAAAGAGTCGTGTTGCCCTCCGCGACCGACCCTAAAAGTCACAAAAGTAGGGTCGTGTTTGTTTGTTTTTTTAAAAGGAATTTGTAAAATCTCACCTTTTCCCGCACAATCTGAACAAGTTTTTTTTTAAATGATTGTCTTTAGATACAGGTACTACGGCACAATTGTGCATTTCGCCATCTCACTTTAAAATAAGCTGACTTTTTGCCTCCCGACTTCCGAGTTAAACGACATGTAGTATTGTTTTGATGTTTTCATGGATGGTAAAAAAAAACCCAAAAAACAAACAAATGACCGACCCTCCCTTCTGATTTTTCCCATTTAAGGGCAACACAAGTTTTGGTGGTTTTTTTGGCCATATGGGCTCCGTGCGCCAACAAAAGAGGGCGCTGTCCACATAGCAACCGCACTTCCGTGGGGAGTACGTCGCTGATATTACGCACTGCGCTCCTCGTTCATTTGATACTCGTATACCAGTGGGATTGCTTTGTCTGTTTGCCGACTCTCGATAATTGAGTTTTCAATAAGAATATCACAGCGGGAACCAGACACTTAAATTGAAGTCAGGTAAGATGGCGTCGATATTGACCCCCCCAACTCGCCTTTTCTTTCCGCTGAGGGGGTAGTTGTGCACGGAGCTCATTGGCCAAGCAACGAGTCTCGAAACAATACAAATCACTGTGGACTCAGGTTTGATGATAAAGATTATTATACCAAATACTGCACAAGTACACATCTATACAGAACCACACTTCTTCCTAGAAGAGATTTATTTCACATGGTGTTACCCGCAATCCCAGTCTCTCTCATATCGCACCCACCATGCAAAGCTTCAAATCGTATCTACCCATCTATACTTACTTGCATATCTGATGCAACAGAAGAGCGCTATGGCAGACTCGATGCCGATTATCATCTCCTGGTAGTTCACACCGTGGATTGACTGGATACCATTGGCCTTGATGATACTAACGTGCGTCAGAACCTTGTAGCGTAGCATGATGACAATCAGCATGACGGCATTGCCTGCGGGAGATCACGAAAATAGCATGCAGTCAACTCGTTTTATGTGAAGAGCACATTTAACCATTTAACCCCAACACTGCTACTAACCCCAACATTGCTACAATGGGGAAAAAAGGCTGTTGCAATGTGTTGGATTTAGCAGCTCAATATTATACAAATAACGAATGTTTATGAGTGCGATAGTAAGAATAATTTCATGAGGTGACAGATGGAATGGGACATCCCATCTGTCACCGAATGAAATTATTCTTACCATTGCACGAATGTGAAACATTCACTATTTGTTTTATACAACGCCTGAATAAATCCGACAGATTGCATGCATGGATTTCTTGGTGTAAACGTTACAACGTGCCGTTTACCTTCTCAGTCCCGCATAAAACCGCGACAACATTTTTTCGAGTTCTGAATCAGTTAAAGCTTCAATTGTTGTTCCTGCGTGTCTTGCAAATTCATCTAATCGTTTCACTGCATATTTGATTTGTCTCTTTGTATTTGGAGCGTCAGCATCGCCTACGAGTTCCAATATTTCGTCGTCTGTTAGGAGAACAAACCGCGGCAGTTAGGGAAACTCGGCCGCCATGTTGTGTGAATGACAGCCCTGTTGTAGCGCCACCATATAGTGACCGTGAAATTAGGGAAGTTCTTTTGGTTCTATCAATGCGCGCGCACCGTTTGATAGAACCATGTGATAGAACGTTTTGGGCGGTGCGGGTTCGCGTCGTGTGATGGGTCGAATAATTCAATGCACGTGATCGACTATCCACCAATCGGATGGCTGGGATTTATTCAGGTGTTGTATAATAATTATTGTCCATATATGCATACATACCCACATTTTAATTCTCTTTCTGACAATCATACTGGGAATTTTACGTGAAATTTCCGTTTTCTGTCCTGGCCGCTTCAGTAATTTTTTCGATTTCTTTTCGTTTTTTCCCAAAAAATCGGGGAGGTGAGAGGGGAATGATTCTATAGCCTACCCTAAAAGCCCTTTGTAGGTGAAGGCTTCAAAACTAAAAATGTTCTTAAAGGAATTTGCCCACGATGTGGCTAAAAGTCTTTAGGTATTAAAACAGGTACAAAGAAAAAAGGTGAAAGTAGACAATAAAAAGAGAACAGAACCTTAGATTCAAGACAAAATTAATATTTCTCATGAAGGAGAGCAGAAAATAAGATAAAGGAAAATACGGTCTCTGTTGTCTGCCTCTTTGGCTTTTTGTCTTGGTGCTTGCCTATTATAACAAGGCTTGCTCGGAGTGGCTTGTAGACTTGCCAAGAGGTGACTTCCTCAACCCAGACCCTGTTAGATTAACCCTAACCCTGCCAGACACAGCACAGTGCATCTGTGGTGACAGCTTCACCTTGCTGCACTCTGCACACAAGTCAATGTGACAAAGTATGCAATCTGATGCGTTTTGGCAGGGTTTCCAGCCAAAATACCCTGGAGGGTTAGGGTTAAGCAACCAACTCAAAGTGTTACAAGTTGTCACAGTTGGATTCTGTAGGATTTAGTAGGCAAGTCATTTCTTTATTTCTAGTTACCCAGCAACTTGGCATGTTGGACTGTGTTAGACTGCGTTGGATTGAGCAGGGTAGTCCTGGGCCCTTTTCTAAACCTTGGCTTCGGCTCGAGCTTCGGCTTTGTCTCTAGCTATTCCCTAGTCCCACTGCCAATCCGAAGCCCTGAATATGTAAATAAATACACAGGCTCTGGCTCTTGGTTAAAACAAAAGACTTTGATGTACATGTAGCAAAAACAGTATCCCAGATCTTGCCAAATCTGGGGACATAAAATTAAGCGAAGCCGAAGCCCGAGCCTAAGCCAGGGTTTGGAAAAGGGCCCTGGTGAACCATGAGGGGGTTAGGGTTAAAAACAACAACAAAGAGGGGAAAAATTTACATATGACTGTGTGACAATGTTAACCAGTTCGCGTCGGACGACGTGTATACACGCAAACGTTTTGCGGTATTCGGAACGGATGACGAATAAACACCCACTCGAGCGAGGCCGGAAATATCTGTCAGCGACCCACTCGCACCGAGCGAGGCCAGGAAATATCAGGGTGCGCTACCCGCAGATTACGGCCTGAACCCGTCTGGCACCCAGGCTTGTGAACAAAAATTTTCCGCGCCTGGGTCCGGTCAATGTCAAAATTATCCCGGCGTGAACTGGTTAAGAAAAACAGAGAAAAGGGACTTGCACGTTTGCTGTCCCCAATCCTGCCATTACCAAGCGAAAACATGAACTCTGCCGTCCTCCGCATGTAGCGGGTCTTCTGCGTGAAATCCAGGTAGCCGTGTCGTCTGAGCAGCGTGTGTTTGTACTGCAGGAATCGGTCAGCCATCAGCAGGGCTAGCCAGACCATGGGATGACCGAAGGCGATGTAAGTGAAGGCTTCCTCCAATTCTTGCTCCTTGGTCATGTTGCTATGGAGTTTGGGTTCGATGGCGTAGGGTAGAGCAATGGAGGTAGCTAAGTAAACAGTCTGTGGGAGAAACAGAATTAAATTAAGCAATGCAAAGGTGGTTATATTTTATAAGGAAGGCCCCTAAATTACATTAAGGGTTGTGACTTGTCTGGTTTGAAATAGTGTATGACAGTCCATGCATACATGTAGTAGATTTTGTCAATTCAGTTCAGTTCAGTCTTGTTGACTTGACTTGCTGACTCGGACTCGAGTCAGACTCGAGTCGCGATTTTTTTGACTTGAGACTTGACTTGACTTGGAAAAGAAATGACTTAGGACTTGACTTGACTTAAAAGAACACGACTTGCGACTCGACTTGACTTGAATACATTTGACTTGCTGACATTAATACTTTTGTTAAAACAAACACAACTTTTGGGCGTACGCACATATCAGTTGAAAAAAGTGCCAAGCCTGTGGCGCATTGCGAGCTGGGTGTCCAGTACATGTACGTATGCGAGGCTGCAGCACTGGACGGTTGCATGGAGAATCGTCAAGACGGCATGCAAGGTTGATTTTGTACAGTGTATGCGTGCCGGCCTATGCGTACTCATTTGTCATTGGAATTTGAATTTACTTTGTGCAACAATTGACTTGAGACTTGGTACTTGACTTGAAAAAAAATGACGCGCGACTTGACTTGACTTGGAAAAAAATGACTTGGGACATGACTTGTGAATATTTGACTTGGGACTTGACTTGACTTGAGAAAAAATGACTTGGTTACAACACTGGTTCAGTTCAATTCAATAGGGGAGGTGAGTTAAAACAAAATACCCCACACCTAGGTCTGTAGGTATGAAAATTGGGATAATTTCTTCGGAATCCGTTGAAGAATTATCCTCTATTTACATCTGGGCCAAGGAAAACCGTGCGGGTAGTAGGTTTGGCAATTTAAAATGTCACCAACCCTACCACCTCTGATTGTAACAGTTTACCTAAAGCGGCTTTTAGCCTTGAATTGGGCGATTAAAAAAATATAAAATTTAACGTGCCGAAACTGCTTCATATAGTGCACCAAGATTTAATTGCAAGGATCAGGCTTTACCCATGGTTTAATGTGTGGCTCAGTGATGTAGTCGAGACCATCACAAGACCCTGCAAGACCCTACAAGACCATCACAAGACCTTCTATAACCAAAGTTCAATTCTCTAAAAAAGATTAGTATCTGGATTATGAATTACAAGAAACCAAATTCGTGCTAAATATTGTCATTTTCTATCCATCATTATTAATTAACGGACGAGAAAAAGATGCTAATTAAATATTTAAATTTCGCGCTTACTACTCTAAGTTCTCCCCCTGCTGCCGTTGGCGGTGCGCTGTTAGCCTTGGTGTCATCGCGTGTCGTCATCCATACTAAACTCAGATTTGGAATTGAAATAGTAGGCTTACATGATGGAATACAGAGACGATTAAACATGTATTCTGTGTAAATACCGCGTACTCATGTATGAACTTGTACTAAGTGCAACGATCGGACTACACACCATGACGTCACGCGCAATAAATGCATAACACATGACATGCAAATGGAGACGTGGCGTACGCTTTTTCAGATGATAGGATTTTCAAAAGTGAGCCAATTTGCATTTTTTTTTTCTAATAAAAAAGGAAAATGCAACATTTGTTTGTGTATTGCTCTCTATATTGACATATCAGTAGACTGAGACAATAATTTTTTCACATTTTTTTCAAAGCGTTCTACTAGGTCTTTAAGCTATTCAAATGAACTGCAACAAAAGCATTCCTTTGTCATGTTTATACCTGTTACTTGTGTCTGTAACAAGCTGGGGCCAATTTCATAAAGCTGTTAAGCACAAAAATTTGCTTAGCATGCAAATGCTTCCTTGATAAAAACTGGATTACCAACCAGATTTCAATGTGTGGAATATTGCTTTTGACTGGTATTCAGCTGTTGTTTGCTTAGCATGAAAATTACATGGATTTTTGGCTGGTAACCTGTTTTTATTAAGCAAGACATTTTCATGCTAAGCAAATTTTTGTGCTTAACAGCTTTATGAAATTGGCCCCTGGTCTTGTGAATGGTCTTGTGCCTGGTCTTGTGATGGTCTCGTGCCTGGTCTTGTGATTGGTCTCGACTACATCACTGGTGTGGCTAGGGAGGTCCAACTCACAATTAATACTATCTGGCATACCACCACCCACATGGTGTTGCATTTCTTGAAATGAGGCTCCTCCTCTGTCTGCAGGTTCTGAGTTAACAACAACTCGTCGTCTTCGGGAGATTGTAAGATGCTTGGCTCACGCTCATTGAAGAAATACCCCTGCCAACAGAGAGAGAAACATCAGCATGTGTGGGGTTTAAAGCGTTAACCCTAACTACCCCAAGCTATTAGAATATGAGAACTTTAAAACCCTCCTATGCAAACATATATTCTGAGCCATGTTGTTGTATGGGTCAAAATCAGTCAAGGTGATTGTTTTTTACCCTCCTGCCATAGTACAAAACCACATGTAATCTGATCATGTCTGTGTAAAAGCATAGCAGGGGAGGTGGAAGGACATTTTGACTGATTTTGACCTTTTAAATAGTAGGAGGGTTTTAAATTATATTAAAAATTACTCAAAAAAAAATAGCGACCTTCTCTATGTATAATAGCAGTGTTGATGACCTACACAAATTAGGTGAAACGTTGTAGTGCTTTGCTTAAAAAAAACCAAAAAACAAAACCTAAGCCTTACAAACTCCAACAGCAGGTTTTGTCTAATTTTGATGGGTTCAGGACTGTAGGGCCTTGGCACCATTACTTTACATAGAGCTACATGTATGCTGCCCCAATTTGTCCAAGTCCAAAGAATGTGCCACAGGCATGCTGCACAGTGTTGGATTTTGACAGGTTGAGGAAGCCTAGGGGTTTGGGTTAAGACACAGTGAAAATCTGGAGGAAAAAAAATGAAATTGCAGGGGGATGCATACATGTACATGTATAATGCATATAAAAGCAAAGTCAAACGAAAATCATGACATTCAATGAAGTCTTTATTAATTTAAGCCAAGTAAAAAAAAAAACACCAGTTGATCATCCGTTTTTTTTTTTTTTTTAAAGAGGATGAGGGCCTTTTTATTTTTAATTTTTTTTCCCAAGATGGCCGCCAAACGTTTAAATTAAAAATGCGAGCCGTCATCCAAGCCACGACAAAATAGTCAAAATCCATTGTGCTATAACACTATATTGTGCTGTTCTAAATGCTTATTTCGACTGTTGAAATCTAAACAGGCATGACAGAGAAGACACAGCATTTTTGGAGGTTTTTAAATGCATTTTTCTTAAAGATGACAGCATTTGAGATGGAAATATTTCACAGGAGGATTGGCACTGGCATCATCTTTAAAAACACTAAAGTTCCAGATTGAAACTAATCAAAACATAATTTTGACCACTACCAAAGCTATGTCATAGGCCTACCTTTAAGTTTAATGTAAATGAGTCTGATTTCATTTATAATTGTGAAAACCATGTTAAAAATGTGAAAACCAAGTTAAATTTTATAGAAAACGGCCTATTATTGTTTGTTCATGTCAACTCAAGCCAGTCAGGCTAAATCATGCTGATTAACAATTTACAGGTGTATTACAAAACTATTAAAAGCGCCACCGCGTTAAAATTGGTGGGGGTATTAAATTACCGCCTATTCATTCAACTTTGGTTCCCACCCCACTTCTCATATAATAATAATGTCTCATGCAGCAGGCTTATTCCCAAATTCTCTGCTTTGGAAAATCATCAACCGATCATGTCTAGTCAATAAAATTATGAGCGCACAAAATCATATTTTACCCCTTCTTGTCTGCCTCCATATCTTCCGTCTCCGAGGCTGACCATTCTGACCAAATCACAACAGTTCACTTCAGCAGAATGTTACCTTTTTCAACGTAAAAATGTAATTCTTTTCTGACAATCGGCCCAGGCGATTTCTACACTCTGGAATCATGTGTTTCGCCCGTCTGGTATCCGATCTTGTGGAATGAAACTACATGTATTAATATATTTGCAGAGACCAGACTACACCCAGGAACCTTATAAACAACGGCTGTTTTATGTACCAATATTTTGGGGAGCTAGGCCGCCAGGAACTTAATGTTTTTGCTCGCAATGACTTCCTTGTATGGTGCATCGTCTATATTAGCTTCCCGAGGTATTGGAAGTTGACAAACTAGTTCCCGAGGCGAATCTGTGGGTGCACCACACTAAAAAGGCCAAAATGGCTGCGCCAAACTGATTAGCATAAATTGTAAACCGGCAACTTTTTTTGAATAATACATTTTTGGGGGTCATGCAATTGACAGATTCAGCTATCATAACCTGGGGGTTCTATGCTTTAACTTTTGTGAAGACTTGATAAATTTCGGCTTTAAAATTGGTCCTATTTGGCTTGGCAAGTGGAGGGATGCTGTATGAAAAATAGCAGCTAGCCGGTTTGGGAAAAACACACATTTTCAGGGGTGGTACTCTCTGGGGACAATTAGCAAACATTCCAAACGGCTAACCTGCCAAAAATTGAAAAGAATTTGACAGATTAAGATTCAAACTATAATTTTCAGTAGTGTCACAAAAACTGAGAGACTCCTGGGTAAGGATTTTTTCACTGTGAAGTTAGTGGATTTTACACTAAGGTCAATGGGAGTTTATTTAGTGTGGTGCACCCCTGTGGGTGTGGTAAAAAGGTAAAAAAGCGCCCTCTTGCGAACACCAAACCAAACCAAACCAAACCAAACCAAACCAAACCAAACCAAACCAAACCAAACCAAACCAAACCAAACCAAACCAAACCAAACCAAACCAAACCAAACCAAACCAAACCAAACCAGTGTCATGTAATTTTCAAAAAAAGGAAGAAGGCCCTTTTAACTTCTATTTTTAGATCGTGGCAGGAAATATTTTCCAAATATTTTCGAATCAAAGTATGCAAGTGATTAAAATGATCGACGAGGAATTCCCTCGCTCCTCTTGTATTTTTATGGTAACCGTTTTTAATGAATAGGGCCGATTTTGTTTTGTTTAACTTTTGAGTAGTGCCCCTCCCCAACGAACAAAGACACTGGCAATTTGAAAGACCCCAACATAGGGCAAGACATCTCAGTTGATAGAGCGCCGGTACGGTATTCCGGAGGTCACAGGTTCAAATCCCACTCCTGCCAGTTTTCTTTGTTCACTTTGAAAATTGATTTAAAATTAGGGCTTACCTAGTCAGTTTCTCCCGTTGTTTGTGTGATTTTTTTTTCTTTGAGAAAGCAAAAGAGCGAATTTTAACATATTTTTAACAAGTCAAATAAATGTGTCTCCCTAAAATAAAAATCAGACACGTTAAGTCTTTCTTTTTTTACTTTTTAAAAATCACAAGGGCGCCAACCCTTGCAAAAGTTTAATAACGGACCGCATGTGGTCATCATTATCTATTTACAGGAGTGAGGTCAAATTAGGTCTACTGTACATTACAAATAATCATTCATCTATTTTTGTTTCTACTCATCACAGACCCATCGATACCACATTGTTTTTTTTTGGGCATTTTTTCCCACATTGATATATTACAGCGTGTAAAAATTGCATCTCTGGTTCTTGTAGGCCATTTTAATATAAAAAAAAACCCCATTGAACAGCCGCCGGAAAATTTAACTTTCTTGGTCGACAACAAACGGGTTCATCGGGATTCAACGTTTATGGGTGTACAATCTGTTTAAAAAAAACCAGAAACAAAATGACGCTCTTATAAAATGTATCTGAATACATAATGCCTGTAAGAAAGAATCGATATGGAAATGGAATTTAAGTAAAAACTTCAAATAAGATGGATAATTATGTTCTGTGCTCCATTCTGATAAAATAAGTAAGCTATTTTATTGGGGTTGCCGAGCGAGTACCAGCCAAAACCAAATAAATAACGTACAGACTCCGGCCGGTGACCAGTTCCAAAAAACCTCAGCACCCTCGGGCTGTAAAATTGCAAACTTGATCATATTGGCATAAAAATGGCCAACATAATATCACATTAAAATCAATTAAAAACGGAACACTAAGTAAATGCACTGTGTACAGAAAACATTTTAACAATACTGTTTTTAAAAGTAAAGGATTTCGCCCTCACTTCCAAAAAGCCCTTTTGGTGTAAATTTAAATACTGACCCACATCAGATACCGAATTCTTTTTGTTTAACGGTTTGTGCATTCAAACAAAATCCCGAAACTAAATACACAATTACTATCTAAACCTGGCAACATCTAGATCAGGAAGGGCCTGGTACCTTTGTACCATTCGCACAAATTGTGAACAATGAAAGGTCAGGCGCGGATCCAGGGGGGGGGGGGGGGGGGGGGAGGGCGGGGGTTGTCAACCCCCCCCCCCCCCCCCCGCTCGTTGCCATTTTTTTTGTTTTTTGTTGCTTGTAGGGGCCTACTCCTAAAGTTGCAAACAAGAAAAGCAGAAACACTACAGAAACAAAACGGAAAGGTTAAATGGCGCCACCATTTTGGGAGTTACCTTTCTGGGCAAATTTCAGAAAACCCCCCCTGCAAAAATCCTGGATCCGCCCCTGACGGTTCCTGGGCTTCTCTTGATTAGTGTGGCAAGAGCATGTGACATAGCTACAGCATTTTTTGCCTGGTGAATTTGAAGTTCAAACTTGTCAAACATTTGAACGAGTCGGTGCACCTACATCTTATTCAAATTTAACTGGCAAAAGGGCTTTTTCATAATATACTCAAATACTGATTGAATCTTGTTTCAGAAATTCAAACATGGTGGACAACAATCAACTCACAATATTCCGGGGAAGTATTCTATACTAGAGCACAGAACATAACTTCTTGCTTGGACCACTCCTGCTAATATACACAAAGTTTCTTTAATTTATTTGGTTATCCATACATGGTAACTTAAAGCGAACTTGTGGTTCCCACAAAAGACACATCATTATGGCCGAGATTTTTGTGAAATTCAGATTCATTTCAATGCTTCAATGTAGCCAGACGACTGTTTCATGAACTGTGACCATATTTCAAAAGGGCATCCAAAAACGGTGGATTCAGTTAATTAAGCTTCGGTAAATACAAGCAAGAGTGGCCCCCTAAAAAAACAATCTAAAATTGATAAGATGCTACAGTAGGGATAAAATTCGAGCAAGCAGCATTTATCGACCACTGGTCAGTTTCGCATGGTACCCGTATATATTTTGAGCATAGGTTACCATGGAACATCTACCAGGGATCGACAAAATGGTCACTGCTCGAATTCCTCCCTGCTTGAAAATTACTTTGTAAAAAACAAAAATACGAGATAGAATAAAACAAAAATCCTCAATTAAAAAAAAAAATTCAATAAATCCAGTGATTCAGGCCTGCATTATGGGTAAAAATTTACAATTCATTTCATTCAAATTCATGATTTAAATGTGAAAATAAAAATGAATTTGTCATCAATTAAAAACTACAATCGTTAAAAACTCCATTAAAAAAAGTAATCCATTTCAAAAAGGTCAATACAAAACATTCTGTGGTGGGGAATTTTAGTACCTACGAGCTCAGCCGGATTCAAGTTAAAATTTATTAATCAGTTATTAGTTTAAATCACTAGGAAGAAGGTCTCGCTTTCCAAATTAGATCTGAACGAGGCTTTCTAGACGTTGAAGCCTATCAATTAGCTACACTACGAATGCATTAACAAGGTCTGCACATTAATGTATGGCTCAACATGTTAAGTACATTGGTGTGTGCTGATTTCAGCATGTCTTGAAACCTTCACACCTTTGGGTATTGGACATCTAGTTGATACGCTTGACAGCAATATATTGCATCTGGCACCAGCCTAATCTACCGATTAGCCATTCGGTGTTACAGGAAGGGCTACAAAGATGTGAATTTCAATCAGCATTTTCATATACTTAAAGTGCTGATCTGTTGAGCCATACATTTCTCTAAAAGCTCTATACTTGCCTGTCCCCCCCCCCCCCCCCTATTGCCACCCTGGATCCGCCCATGCCTGCTATCTCAACAAAGCCTTTTATTTCCAATTATCTGCATTTAAATACTGGGTTGGGAACCACTCTCTCCAAATGCAGAGCTTGGCCCTTTATGAAACGTGACCGTGACTTTCTGTGACTTTCAGTCCTCAGATTTGGCAAGATCTGGGGCCCATTTGTAAAATAAAGGCCATAAAGTTCTCAAACTTGAAGCCACGGCCCAATTTTGCGAAGTGCTAGGATTGGTCTTAAGAAGAGTACTAGTTGTATTTGCTAAGCAACGAGTGACGTAATACAAATCACTATGGTGACTGTGCAAGCCCTTAACAATTAAGTTTTGGCCTAACGTTTCAAACTTAAACAGGTTCTTTCGCAAAGTTCTTTTTTTGTTTTGCCTTTGAGAAAGAACCCGCTTAAGTTTGAAACGTTAGGCCAGCTAATGTTGTTGATTTGTATATTTGAGATCAATCCAGACGGTTAGTAGCTTGCAGCAGTTTTAATTCATTTTCAAGTTTTGTGAAAAAACAATTCGTTTTGTGAAATTGATGGCAAGACAGCAGCCCGTTTCCATTCTGTTTAAGTATTTAATGCTTTAAATTGGCCACGGATCTGGAAAGAAAGCTGAAACCCAGGCTTCATCCAGATTTCAGGAAGGGCCTTGAACACCTTAAAATTGCTCTCGAAACTGCTGTAAATCTTTGCTTCTACGAACACCATTATACCGAATTTTACAACAAATATCCCCCTTTTGACTCCAAATTCTTGTATCCAACACATAATATTATTCCCTCTACTGAACGGCCGCTTACACTGAACATTTACTGTGCATCACATGATGTTCATTCTAGTGCCGTTCTAATTCTACTGTCCTGCATATTTTGAAGAGGGTTTAAAACTTGGGCCTGATTTGACAAACAATAATTTTGTTTAACAAGTAGAAGTTTTTGGAAAGTGGAAGATTTTCAGGCAATGCCGATTTGTTTTTCTTCTGACGGAACACTCTCCTCCCTAATAAACGCTCTGGTAAAACACACCTGTCCCTACAGCAGTAGTGGTAAATTTGAGTTCAATTCTAACACTATTTGTATTCTGGTTCTAACATGGTTAAGATACTGGCTTGGTGGTTTCTGGTGCTTACAAAATTCTTTGCTAATTTCCAAGCTTGCCTGGGGCCAATTTCATAAAGCTGTTCAGCACAAAAATTTGCTTAGCATGCAAATGCTTCCTAGATTACCAACCAGATTTCCATGTGTGGAATATTGCTTTTGACTGGTATTCAGCTGTTTGCTTAGCATGAAAATTACATGGACTTTTGGCTGGTAACCTGTTTTTACTAAGCAAGACATTTTCATGCTAAGCAAATTTGTGTGCTTAACAGCTCTATGAAATTGGCCCCAGGTGCCTACTACCTGTATGTTATGACTTTTGTGCAATTCAGGCCATGCATGACCAAACTGGGTATTCTTAGACCGCCTGCTGAAGGGATAAATCTATCTTACTATCTCCCAAGTCGGACACTGCAAGTAAGCTCACTAAGAACGTTTATCGGTTACCAGCTCAAACTGTACACAGCAAGGCATGGCTCTTGGCTGGTTCTCCGCTCAATCTGCTTACCAAGTGATTTGTGCTATTACCGGGGCCTTTCGACTTTTGCAAGACAGTGCACAGGCAAGCCACCACACTCTCTGAACTGAGAGACATTTCTGCCTATATACTGTAATTGTTTACCAATAACAATACAATTTTTTTGCCTTTTTTTTTAATTTTAAATATCACTTTTGATTGCATAATCACAGTGCAGTATCATTTGCGAGTACAAGTGGTCACATTTAGTGTCTGGGACCAATTTCAATAGCTGCCAAGTACAAAAAAACTTAACATAAAAGAGACTTGCTTAGTAAAGACAGGTTACCCGCCAAAAACTCCATGTGATTTTCATACCAAATTTGGCCGGTAATCCTTTTTCACCGAGGAAGAATTTTTATGCCAAGCAAATTTCTGCGCTCAGCAGTGCCATAAAACCGGCTCCTGCTTTTCCAATAAGATGTAGTGTTTAATAGTATCGTTCACGAATTCCATGACAAAGACTGCAACTGGCCTATAAAGAGGGTTTTGAATAGACGCGGACAAGATTACTGTACATATCCATTTCCGCTTCAACTTTACAAATTTTCACATACTGTCAAAAAACTCCGTGCAGCAATAGCACTTCAGATACCAATCAATCATCGATCAGTCCATGACGACTGATTAGTCCAAACGCCACTTTTTTTTAACATTAAGGTTACAGTGATACACTGTACCCATAATTCCTTGCACTCTTCCCATAATGCCATGTTCAAGTGAATAGATACACATTGTTGTAGTATTACGGATTATGTGGCCAGCAAGTACAACCCATGGCTAGACAGTCACTAGAATTTTGGTGGGGTAGAGGAAAGTGGTTAAGGGTGAGGAAAGGATTATTAGCAGAGAAAAATCCTGCGATTTATGGGAAAGAAATTCCATGATTTTAACAGATTTGTCTCCAAATAGTGAAACTTTGGTTGCTATGGACCGATTACACAATCACTGCCTCATTGTAACACAAAAACAGAGCTTATGCATTTCAGAAATAAAAAAAAAAAAAAAAATTAAAACTAACAAAAAGGGAATTAAAACATACAAGTGAAATAAACAGGATATTTTCCCTTTGCCCATAGAAATGACGGCCAATTTCTTCTCACAAATAATAGTTGAACAATTCAGTGCCGTTTTTGTTGAAATTATTTTTCAGTGACCACTCTTAATGTAAATGTTGAGCCGAGTTCTGTAACAAATGAAAAGGAATGCAATAGGGGTAACTCGCGATACAGTGCGCCACCAAGAGGCCATTTTTTCACAATGCGCATTTGAAAAGGTCGACACGTCTGCTTAAACAGTATCTGTTATTTTTGCCGGAAGCGAACAAAACTTGTCCTGCGATATACAACACTAACTTTTAAGTAGTTTGACATTTTTGTAGCGCGGTTATTACTTCTGTTTACCAGGCTTCCAAACGTTTAAAAAAATTACTCAGGGGTCGAGATTGGCCGAAAATGAAAAATCCATGAAATCTGCAGTGCTTGGGGGTCGCTGAGGACCCCTAGAGCAACGTAGGGTCTATGGTTTGTATTTGCCTAAAAGCACCCCCTAAAAACCCTTATATATTAGTCTATATCCACTTTTACAGGTAAAAACACCTTAGGGTAACACCTCAGGAATTCCAGATTTCAAAAGAGATTCTTCAAAAATTCTGAAATCCGTAAAAATCTTGACAAATCCCATCCCCGACTACTATCCTGAAATACCCTTGGATCAACGGGGGTGGTATAGATAACTTGTCGACTGCACAGTCGGAAAATGGCCTCTCATGTGAAACTACTTGTTGGCGCTCTCTATTGCGAATCACCCCTACATAAGCAAAGTGTCATTTGAGTGCTGTATAGTCTTTTTCAGTTTTCCATGGCTTTGTGAACAAACATGGCATACCCATCGAGCTTCAATTGCATACAGTGAATCAGCGCTCTAGTAAATTTATAGCCAGTTTTAAACCTGCTAGCATTAGACACCAAATTGCGGCTGCCAGTTTCACAGAGCTTCTCGGCAAGGAATGCTACTTACATGGTTCATACACCCTTGTATAAAAGAAAATTCCAGGACTTTTCCAGGATTTTCCAGGTCAAGATTTTGATTTTCCAGGACTTAATTCATCAGCTACGCTGACACTGCGTGATCGCGTACTCATTTGCGGTAAATTTTGATCGCAACTTATCATATTTTAGACTGTTTTGTCTCATTTTGAAACCAATATTTATTTTACTACAATTTCCAGGAATTTCCAGGACTTCTTATAAAAATTAAGCATTTTCCAGTACTTTCCAGGATGGGTACAAAATTCCAGGATTTTCCAGGTTTTCCAGGAGGCGTGTGAACCCTGTACTTAGCGAATATACTGGGTGAGCATAATTTAGCCGATTGCCAGCCACAAAAGAAACACACATCACATTGCTTTTTGGCTGGTAACCTCTTTTTTTATGCTTAGCAAAAAATTATGCCGTCTTAAAATTTAAGTGGTTAGCAGTGCTTGGCAATTTCATTTCATGAACCGAATTAAGCTGCAGGGAAGCAACAGAACATTACGTAACAATTTGGCCGCAATTTTTTTTTTTTTTTTCCCGACTGTGAAAAAATCTTGGAGAAATTGAAAATGATATATGTTAGGCAGCCCTGTGAAACTAGCCTTGTGACTACATTGAGTGTGGTTAGTGTATGGCTCGGTAAAGTACATATTACACGTTTAAAACCTGGACGATTGTGGCCATATGTCCACTATGGCCAGCTTCTCATTTCAACCACTTGTCCACAGCGGTCACCTGTCCACTGGTCAGTTTGTGTGTGCTGGGGACTGACCCAACCGACTTGACCTTGGAGTAAAGATCACAGATTTGTGTGGTCAAAGACCAAAGTGGCCCTTTTTTTTACCATCCATCCTGCGTCCATCTGTGGGTGTGCCTAAAAATGTCTCTTCTTGGCTCGCTACGTAAAGGTTGGTGGTTGTGTGGAAACTGCATCCAAGAGGATCTAGGGATGTGATTTCCATGGTAACTATGGAATTTGCTGTTGCGAAGTTACACATTTACAGTCTTCCGCTCCTGTGTTGGATTAGCCGTGTGCGGGGTTTATCCACAAGCGTGTTTCTTTGCTCGGCTGTTCCTCAAACCATCCTTTGGTCCGCAGACGAGCTGACATCGCCGGATTCTAAAAACCTCTTCCGAGTGAATGGAAGATTCTCAGCAAATGTCTGTTGTTGTTGGTTTTTTTTTTTGGGGGGGGGGGGGGGGGGTGGGGGTGGAAGCAGTTGTCACACTCACCCCATTGGGATTTCATCAGGACGAGGGACACTGATTGTTTTGTTTTTTAAAGGAAAATCCCCCCATGCACGTGAATGGAAGAGGACCAGAGATGTATGCCATAAAGCCTTGCTGCGGATATTCCATTAAACAAATAGGTTTCACACATCAATGAAGGGCCAAGTTGTCCTTGTGTGGGGGAACAAGACCCCCTTTCCAAGTTGATGGAAGAGTACGCTCCAAACGTCATCAAGGGTTGTTTGGGGTGCTGCAATCATCAAGCGGGGTGGGCTCCACTGTCGTTCCGAGGGGACCACTGAGAACCTCTTTTTAAAAAACGGTGCAATGTTTAAAAAGGAACAGTCTTTATCTACATCGTCCCCTAAGCTAAAATAAGTAAGCTACGGATATTAACAGAGGTCAGTGGCTAACTACAGGGCTCTGCTGTACAACCCCAACCATCGGCGATTCGTCCCCTTGCCGTGCAGACGGTTGTGTCGTCACCAGAACTGGATTGACGGATGCTTGCCCCGTTAATGAGTATCCATACGATGCTGTCCCCACAGCTGCTGCATAATTGACATTAGCGTTTGTTGCACTCTGTCCGTGTATATGAGGGTTAGTGCTGGACGTCTGCGGTGTAGAGTGACTCCCTAGTAACGAGTGGGCACTGCTCCCATAACCGGCTAATTGCATATTCATGGAACCACTCTGCGTGCAGTCCAACTGTCCGTGGTACACGTAGCCCGACCCTGTGGTGGCGTCCGTGGCATTGTAGTGCGCGTGCGACGGCGCACCGGAAGACAAGTTCGTGACGGGATTTTGCGACGGCTGCGGGACAACGATTGCGTTTTGCCCCGTGCTGGAGGGGGATGCATGGGGGTGGGGCTTCCTGGACTGTCCGTGGGAGTGGTAGCCCCCGCGAAAGTGTCCGTGCCCGCTGTTGCTGGACCTCGTGCTGAAGCCGCTGTCGCCCGAGCCCCAGGTTTGTGAGGCGGTGGCTGTCGCGGCTGCACCGTGTGTTGCGGAGGGTTCAAAGTCCATTGCTCCGCTGACTACGGAGGGGTGCTGGGAGGCATGGTGGGAACTGCCTGGATTGGAACCAGTCGTGTTGGCCTGAGAAGGATCTGAGCGTGCTCGACCTCCTGACCCCGAGCCTGACCCACGGCTGCCACCAGTTGCACCCCCTGAAACAGAAACACAATCTGGTTAGAAGCACAACTGATGTTTTTGAAAACTAAGATAATCAATCATGACTTATTTTGGTCACTTCATGTAAGGCAAATCAGTTTTTTGGGAGTTTTTTTTTCACGGTGACATATCGGTCCTTTTCCATTGTTCTCCCCAGTCTTGTGTACGCTTAGAACAACGCAGTACGCACGCATGCTCAGGTTGCAAGGAAATCCTGCTTAGGAACAGAGCTGTGCATCCAAACCGCGTACCCGACTACTAATGTCAGGAACTGGTTCCAGATTATGGAATCGAATACCCGCAACTAAATTAAAATATGAATTTCTCAGACAATGAAAAAGGAAGTTTTTGGAAGACATTTGTGGTGAATTTTCAAAATGGAAACCTGGGAGCACGAAAAAAACACCAACATATTAATGTTTATGAAGCTTGCGAAAATGCAATTTACACCGTCAAGGTATACACACACACTTGTACACATTTGCATCTTGCTGCCGATTGATGCACTGATGGGGTAGTATTAACCCCTTGCGTACAGTTGACACAAATATGTGCAGACTGAAAATTGCCACCTGGCCGGTTGACATCTATACACGCCAATTTCGGCATTTTCAATCAATTATTGGGGTATTGTGTACGTTATGCTTGGCTGCACAAACCTCATATTTCCGTTTCACTTGGCTGCATAACCCGGCCTGGCGCCCCCATGAAATACCCAGTATGCCCAGGTTCAAGGGGTTAACGTGCGGACCTTTACGAACAATATGAACAGCAATTTCTGAGATTATATTTTTGGGATTGGCTTTAACGGGTATGCGGGTACTCATGCTTTTTTCATTCGGGTACCTGATTCCCATACGACCCGTAAATGCCCAACCCTACTTTGGACAGGAAATCCTGTCATCGAGTGTAGCATAAAATGAGATTTAATGCTAACATTATAACTTCCACGGATTCAAGTATCCGAAGTAAAGTTCTCGTTACACGGCCTGCAAATTAATTCAAGAAGGCCGATTATGCATGTTAAGGTCTGAAATTAGCCCAACATTTTACATTAAAATTCCTGGCTTTCGATATCCCCGAACTTTAATAAAGAAAGAGAGAAAAATGCCACCCCCTCCAATAAAAAAGGCAGGGAAACAATATTCACCGAGATATTAATCATCTCACATGATTCTCAAAAACTACCTCAACAGAATGGTTAAAATACAATTTCTATCAGAAAACAACTATTTATAGTTTTACCTGAGCTGGAGCCTGAGGAGGCCTCCCCTGTAGGGGGCGTGGCAGCCTGATCCATAGCTGGACTTGTTGAGGGGGTGTTACTCGTATTTGTGCTCTCGTCCGCCGTGCGTTTGAAAAATGAGTGCTGGAGAGCGTAGTAGGGCTTGATTCGCACCGCTGGGTCGTACTCAAGCATTCTGTGTACAAAAACAGGGGATTTCGAGTTACTCTAAATTAACAATATTACGTCAAACAAACCATTAGGGAAACTGACTACATAAATTTGAATGAATTTGTCAAAGTTAACAACAACAAAATATGGCCATTTTCAAACTGCGCGGTCAACTAGTTACCGGCACCAGGCTAACTAAAACAAGGATATTTCACGATTGTAGTGTTGATGAAAAAATCTGGAAGCCTGGTAAATATAACTGCAAGCCAAAAATGTCGAACTACTTGAAAGTCCGGCTGCTACTGATGGGGTGCTGGTACGCCAAGATCAGGGCTGCGCAGCCAAAGGAAAGACGCAAACAACAGGCACCACACTGAATAGAGTGGTCCTATTCATCGCACTCCGGGCCCCCTCCCTTATAGTGAATGAAAGCTTTGTTTGAAAAAGTTCCATTTGTGACCGGCTCTGCAAAAAGGGGTATTATGTCGTACTATGTGAAAGCACACACAGGGCAGTTCTTACAAGTGAAGTGGGCGAAAAAATCTTCACGCAAGTGATTTTTTGGTTTTTGGTTTGTTGGCTTCTGTTATATCTATATTTTCAGAATTTATTTTCAGAAACATAAATATTGATGAATAAAGATGAAAAAAATAAATGTTGATAAAAATTACTTCTATCTTATTTCTTTGCACTTTTTGTGTTTAAAGGCCTGTATCTCTAAACACACTTCCGTTAAATTGGGAAAAATAGGAGTATACAAATGTCAAGATATCTCGAGAACACAAAATGCCACAGGGATCAAACCTACACCAAATTAAAGCTTAGGATGTGACAAATTCAACTATGTATATAACCCATTTTTCAAATTTTGCGACATAATAGCCCTTTTTGCAGAGCCGGTCACATTTATTCATTACACTCCTATTCCAGAACAATATAGTTGAAAAAATGAATGAATTGAGTACGAGCAGGAATGTGCCTATAGACACCAACCGGCCAGGTGGTCTTTTTCAAACCACGGCTATGGCTGTCATCCGGATTCAAGAGGTTGGGGCCAATTTCATAAAGCTGTTAAGCACAAATTTGCTTAGCATGCAAATGCTTCCTTGATAAAAACTGGATTACCAACCAGACTTCCATGTGTGGAATATTGCTTATGACTGGCATTCAGCTGTTGTTTGCTTAGCATGAAAATTACAGGGACTTTCGGCTGGTAACCTGTTTTTACTAAGCAAGACATTTTCATGCTAAGCAAATTTTTCTGCTTAACAGCTCTATGAAATTGGCCCAAGGTCATACTTAAGGCCGTTTCATACAAATGCGAACGCAAACTGAATTTTAGGTCACGAAACATTCACAGGTGAAGTTTCACCCTAGTTGAAACATGTTAAACTTTTGCGAATTGGTGTCGCCAGTATTTGCGCTAGACGTCATAAAATTCGCATGACAAATGTTCCCGGCTCAACCATCGCTAACCACAGTTCTTGTGCAAACTTGCTCAACGTTGACAGATGAAGAAACAAGAAAATGCTGGCAGCTAATGCCAAGCATCAACTCACCTAAGTATAAGGTCCTTGAATTTGAGGTAATCGGAGACGGAGTGTCCCAACTCCCCTGCCCTCCTCCCTCCAGGTCCACCTGTCTCCACCCCTAAAATGTCGTGGAGTTTCCTCGACCCCGGTGATTTGTACTGTGTCGGGAAAAAAAAAACCAAACCATTATACCCTCATGAATATTCACTACAGTTTTAAGTTGATCATTTTCTAAAATTGCACTCAGAGCTGTAAGGGAGCATTTCATATGGTCTAGATACAGTATTGATTGCGGTACCCCCAGATGGTTTGAATAACTGAATAATCATGAGATTAGAACTGAAGTTTGGAGCTCATTAAAGCCCAGTCGGCTTGTCAAAGATTTCCAGCTGTGCACCAGCAAGAGTTCGTCAGTATCCTGATGACGAAGAGAGCATACTGTTCGAAACGTCGAGTTAAAACAACCGGTTCTTCTAAGAACCACAACTCAAAAGAGATAAATTTCACATGGTGTTACCGCAAACCTTCTATACTTCATTCATGCCCACCATGCAAACCTGTAAATCTCATCACAAGTCACGTCACAAGTCACATCACAAGTCACATCACAAGTCAAGTCACAAGGTATTCAAATGAACAGTGACAAAGGTATTCCTTTGTCACTGTTCATCACCTAGCTTGCGAGCCGACTTGACTTGTGACTAACTTGATTACAACTCTGCTAAGAGCTAAATAATATTTGCTGTGCTGGGTTTTGGATCTCCTCACCTTTTTGCCGTCTCTCGTCTTCTTGAGCACCCAGACCTTGTCCGATTTGATGAAGTACTTATGCGCCTTGGGAGCCTGATCTATAATGTGGGGAGGGGGCATACCTAGAACCTCGATGATCTTGTTCATCTGATCCACCTGAGGTTGGGAGAAAAACGGAGTGCAAGGTAGAATTTGGTTATGACGTACACTGCTATGAAACGTTTATTTGAACAAACACCCCCTTCAACTCCTATTTCATTGTCCACAAAGCATTGTGATTCACTGTCCCGAATGACAGTGTTGTAGTCAAGTCCATGTCGGAGACAATATGGGCAAAAACTTCAAATTTCAGCTCACTTGAGTCCAGAACTGGAAACAAAGACTCGAGCCTGGAATATGGTTCTGGCCCGCATACTACTTATTTAAATTTCTTTATTTAAATTTCTTTAAATTTATTCATTTAAATGTCACAATCGCATATGCGCGCTCTATAATGAACCAGAAATGGAACAGAAGTCAACCTACCTCGTTGGATCCGCTGAACAGAGGTTCCCCTGTGTGCATTTCCACAAGTATACAGCCTAGACTCCACATGTCGATGGCCATGTCGTAGGGGATACCTAGTAGCACCTCCGGCGACCTGTAGAAGCGACTCTGGATGTACTGGTATATCTGGAGCATGATGGGAAGGGAAAGGGCGACAAGGGAATTGTAACTGGAAGCATTTCTATTTGTGTTGGTGAGAGCGTTTGAAGAATCTCTGACATATCCACATGTACCAACTCATTGACAAAGTTCAGAAAGTAAATTTAAACCAGATTTAACTGTAGACAAACCCAAACTCAACACAAGATAAACCGCTGGTTATACCTTTTGTACAAACTGGTTTAAATCATTGACACAGTTCAGAAAGTAAATTTAAACCAGATTTAACTGTAGACAAACCCAAACTCAACACAAGATAAACCGCTTGGTTATACATTTTGTACAAACTGGTTTAAATCATCGACACAGTTCAGAAAGTAAATTTAAACCAGATTTAACTGTAGACAAACCCAAACTCAACACAAGATAAACCGCTGGTTAAACATTTTGTACAAACTGGTTTAAATCATTGACACAGTTCAGAAAGTAAATTTAAACCAGATTTAACTGTAGACAAACCCAGCCTCAACACAAGATAAACCGCTGGTTATACATTTTGTACAAACTGGTTTAAATCATCGACACAGTTCAGAAAGTAAATTTAAACCAGATTGAACTGTAGACAAACCCAAACTCAACACAAGATAAACCGCTGGTTATACATTTTGTACAAACTGGTTACAGGCCTATTACAAAAACCAGACACCCACTTTACCAGAAATCGCTAAATACTGCATCCAAACAGGCAAACCACCACATAGTGTGCCCTTGGCTGACACACAATTACTTCTCAAGTAATTTCCAATTTCGCTGCCAAGCATTCAGTCAAAAAGGTTTTCTTTTGTTGACACAGCTTGACTTCGGAATAAGTGTGACATGATTACACAGGTTCTGAACACTTCAACCTAATATTTCTGCGATCTGTTGTTACAGCGAATGGTGCTGGCGCCCTCGTGTGACACTATAAAGTAAAACTAAAAGGAACGTACAGTTAAGACTGGAAAAGTTGAGATTAGGAACTTTGGGAACTTGATTGAAAAGCAGAAAGTTCAAATACTTAGAGAAAAGCGCCACCCAATCACTATTCCTTACTGGCAGTTTTTCTGAAAACCGAGTTAAATTTTTTATAATAAAATAAATCTATATGTGCGACAAAAACACTCTGGAAAAATGTAAACAAAGATGTAGTTAGAAAACCTGGAATTTTGGGACTTTTTGCGTGAACCCTTTCAGCATGGCAAATATCCCAGAATATCTCAAGTGTACCTCCAGCAGGGGTTTCAAAATGTTTTAGAGTAGCAGGCAGATAGATGAAAGTAGGCGGCAGTGAGTCCTTGCCCCAAATGGCGCGCGTGGGGTCCGGGGCCCACCGAGGGCCCCTGAAGTTTTCGGATTGTAGATGCTCTCTGGTGCAATCTAGGCATTTCCTGGCATCTGAGACTAGGTTTTCAAAGATCCTACTGTACAGTACCGACTTTGCATTCATTTATGGAAAAAAAAAATGGCCAGGGGTTTCCCTGCGGGTGGTTAACCCATTTATCGGACTGCTGGAAGAAAATTAATTTTCATAGAATTTGTTTTTTTTTCTTTCAAAAGATTTGGACAAGAGGATTCCCAGTTGATTGTAAATGTACATGTAATTATTGTATATATTTAGCAAGAGTAATTAATATCTACCGAGTAATTCATATGAGTAATTCATATCTACCAACCCGTCCAATGACCTCCAAACACTCATAGATCAGTACAACTCCACACTGAAGTCTATTCTGGAAAAGCATGCTCCACTGAAAACTCGCTGTATTACCATTAGACCAGCCAATCCATGGTATTCCCCGGAGATTGCCGATGCCAAGAGACACCGCAAGAAATTGGAGAGACGCTGGAGGAAAACCAGATCAGAATCTGATAGAAACCAATTTAAAGCGCAACGACTCTGTGTTGTTAATATGATCAACAGTGCCAAATCATCATACTTCAAAGAAAAACTAGCCAGCTGTGGGAACCAGAGAGAGCTCTACAAAATTGTTGAATCTCTACTCCACAACAAAGGAAAAACTAAACTACCCACACACGACAATAAACAGGAATTGGCGACAACTTTTAGTGATTATTTCATAACAAAGATTCGGAACATTCGTAATAATCTTGACCACGATCTAGATTGTATGCAGCCGTATACCACCGAGTCATCTCACTCTGATATTACACCATTGGAAGAATTTACACCAGCTCTGGATGAGGAAATCAGGAAAATCATCAAATCATCACCATCAAAGACGTGCGATTTGGATCCAATTCCTACCTGGCTCCTAAAGAACAATCTGAATATTTTGACTCCAGTTATCTCCAAAATTGTCAACCTGTCTCTTCAATCTTCTAAATTCCCACAGCAATTTAGAAATGCCCTGGTGACTCCTCTGCTGAAGAAACCCACCCTCGATCCTGAAAACCTCAAGAACTTTCGTCCCGTATCCAACCTTTCATTCATATCCAAAGTAATAGAGAAGGTTGTTTATTCCCAAATTACTGATCATCTGACTGAACACAATCTACATGAACCATTGCAATCTGCGTATAGAAAACATCATGGAACAGAGACTGCTCTTCTAAGAGTTAAGAACGATATTCTCCGGGCAGTTGACGATAAGCGTGGTGTGTTCCTTGTTCTCCTTGATCTCTCTGCAGCATTCGACACTATAGACTATGATGTTTTATTCCACCGCCTTCAGTCCATCGGTGTTACTGGTCCAGCCCTGCAATGGATTAGATCATATATATGTCATCGAACACAGACTGTGAACATCAATGGATCTTTATCATCTCCCATCTCACTTTCTTCTGGCGTCCCTCAAGGATCAGTATTAGGTCCCTTATTCTTCACAATATACTCCGAGCCTATTGCCGCTATTGTACGGAGGCATCAACTTCAAGTTCATTGCTATGCAGACGACACACAGATATATGGATCGTTTCATCTAGGAAACCAAGACGACGAACATTCCGTGAGACAGCGTATTGAACAATGTGTTTGTGATCTTAAGCAATGGATGACCAGGAATAAATTAAAATTTAACGACGACAAGACCGAACTTCTAATTATCACTTCCAAACGTAGCCAGGATAAAATCAGATGCAACCAGATGCAATTTGGGACTTCTAATATTCAACGTTCTACGACTGCACGTAATCTTGGCATCATGTTTGACAGCACGATGTCAATGGAATCGCATGTCAAGAAAGTTTGCCAAACGTCATACTACCATATTAGAAACATCAACAGCATCCGCCGAATCCTGACTGATGAGTCGGCTGCCATCCTTATCCATGCTCTCGTGACATCAAGGTTGGATAATGGCAACTCACTTCTGTTTGGAATCACCAACACTCTCATGTGCAAACTTCAACATGTTCAAAACACTGCGGCTCGTGTCTTATCCCGAACACGGAAATTTGACCACATTACTCCAGTCCTGAGAAATCTTCACTGGCTTCCAGTCAAACAGAGGGTTGCCTTCAAAATAATCCTACTTACCTGGAAAGCCCTCAATGACAGCGCACCAACATATCTGCAGGATCTCTTCACCCAGTATTCCCCTAATCGCCACCTAAGGTCATCTGACAAACATCTTCTTGTGACACCAAGAACTAGAACATCGTATGGGGACTATGCCTTCTCAGTTGCGGCGCCCACTCTATGGAACTCTTTGCCTCAGGAAATTCGTAGCTGTCAATCTTTACATACCTTCAAATGCCTTCTTAAAACATTCCTGTTTAACTCAACTTATAATTAGATTGCTGGTTTTGTTTCAAGTATACATACATGTACATGTATATTTAACTATTTGTAGAGTTCTGGACAGTTTCTTTTCTTCAAGCGCCTCGGAATATGTCTACATAGATAGATGGCGCTTTACAAATGCTTGTATTATTATTATTATTATTATTAGTAATTCATATCTACCGAAAATGTGGGAAAAACAGCCCACCTCCTATTAATATTATTTTACAGTTATAGAAATGTAAGTTACACCGCATGCCTTTTTGTTCATGCGCACAAAACCCCTTGAATTCTGATTAACAGAGTTAAATGATCTGAAATGCAACAAGAAGACGATGAAATATATCTGGAAAAAAAACCTGAGGTGTGCCTATGGATGTGCAAGTTATGGGCATAATGTACGTAATTGCAGAACAGCTTGCTCGAAAACCTCCGTCCTCATTCAAAATGGGTCCGACCACCGAGATCGATTGCGAATTGGGCCGGGGGCCGGGCGGGCGCGGGCCGGCAGGATCGGAGGGCCGGGTTGACAAAAGCTTCACTCGTTGAGTAAAGTTGGAGCACTACATGTACGTACGACATTTACCTTCAGTTGGCTTCTTTACGGCACTTCAGAAAGACTAACGTTTGTTTCTATTTTGGCATTGTTGATAAGTAACAGCTGATAATTAATATGGACGCCGCGCCTACAATCACACATGAGCTAGCTATATCCTTCCTCCATGCTCAGCTGAGCTGTCAAAAGAACATCGTCTTGTGTACGCGTTCACAAAACAGACATTGTACATGTACATGTACATTGTACAACGCTTGCGCCGCACGTGTTTCTCTTTTCTCAAGGCGAATTTCGCTTCGCGTTAGTGCGTGCACGTGCATTGTACACTGGGAACAATAGACGGTGGCATGTGCGGTTGCTTGCACTTGACCAAGGCTAGCAACAAAGCAACGCGCACGCGCAGATGCGCTTTAGGGGTTGGAGTTATTGAAGCAATTGCTCTAACCCCCAGGTCTTAGCAGCCTTTTCTCAAGACTTAAAGTTCGCAACACGTTAGCAGCGTGTACGTACATTGTACATTGGGAATAATACGGTAGCATTCAGTGCGGTTGTTTGCACTTGACCAAGACTACATCTGCACCATATCGATGGAATATGCACTATGTGCTATGCTAGCCCCCGTAAATTACGATCCATGGACCAGGATGTATTTTTTTTGGTGAACAAACAAAATATAATTTCTACTAAAAACAAGGATCTAATTCCCCCAAAGCGGTAGCTCAGGGAAGGTTTTTTTTGGTTATTTTTCATGATTGAAAAAAAGTAGCCGGCGCAAAAGTTCAAATAGCCGGTCAAATTCGCCGGTTGCCGGCTTATTTTGAAACCCCTGCTCCAGGGTATCTGCATGTTTCGGAACGTCAAATTTAAGACTTTTTAAGACCCTTTTAATGTTGCCCTAACCGAAATTTAAGACCAAAAATACGCGGACCGACACTAGGTGTATGGGTGGATTTTGGATCTCGGGATTGGAACGCTCGGTAAATATACAATGTGTCTGCCACATGAGATCAGCTTTCCGAAAAAAAATTGCTATGGGTTCCAATAGCTGATCTTTTATACAGGCCCTGTGATCGTTATTTACGAGCTGATAAAAAAATCATTACTCGCTTTGCCTTGGAGAACTCAATTTAATACTTTTTAATGCTTTTTAAGGCCTTAAATTGAGAAAAGTCAATTTCAGACTTTTAAGACTTTTTAAAGACCTGCAGATACCCTGACCTCATATAAGTGAACTACATGTACATGTACTAGTGTACAGGTTCTGTATATACATTCGAGGACAAGAGGAGAAAGAAAATACGAAGGAACCTTTATTGTCCTCCCAAGTTGGTCTTTTGTTGAAATCGGTCCTCGGACGTAAAAATACGTGCTTAGTCTGTGGGGTTGGATTATTTTAAAGGAACAATAGGAAACACAAAGCATTGTCCTCGGAAGTATTGTAAAAGTACGACTATGTGAGCCCAACTTAAAATTTGCTTGACTGAACATGCAGTATAACTGAATGGGCCCAGAGTACGTGTGCATAATCCTTGTTTGGCAAATTTGTATGCACAGCAGACAGATAATCAAGGAAACAGGCCCATACTTTGTCTACTATAGGGCTATTTCTCAAACATTGGCTGAGGCTTCGTCTCCAGCTATTCTCTAGCTTCATTGCAAATATGAAGCCTTCAATACTTAACAGGCTCCGCCTCTAGGTTGAAATAAAAGGCTTTGATATACATACAAACAAGAGCCCATGTACGGGAAGCCAAAGCCAAGATTTCAGAAAGGTCCCAGGAGTACTCAACAGGCACCATTCAAGAGCCTCTAAAACCTCTTGACACTTACCCTTTGACCGAGCTGACATGAGCTTCCAAAGTCCACAATCTTGATTGCACTTCGCTTGGGGTTACACAGCAGGATGTTCTCGGGCTTCAGGTCACAGTGAATGATGTTGAGCTCCGGCGTGGCCAGGAACAGCAGCGCCGTGCACATCTGCTGCGCAAACTTGCGCGTCAGGTTGAGCGACACGCCGCGGAAGTTGGTGTTCCGCAGGAGGTCGTACAGGTTGTAGGAGAGAAGTTCGAAGACGAGACAGAGGTGGTTACGGAACATGAAGTGACGCTTGAGTTTGACTGTGGGAGGAATTTTGGAAATATGTTAAAAAAATACTTTCAACCTTTAAATACAAGCCCTCTCTCCACATCCTCTTTGGGAGCAGGTTTCAGACAGTTTTTGTGGGTTTTTTTAATAGAAAAACTGGCTAAAAACACTAAAAAAAAATCAGCTAAAAGCCTCTGGAAACTGGAGGGCATCTTGGATATAAATCTGCTCCTCGAAACAAGTATGTAACACTGCAAACTCCTTGGATGTGATTTTTCCATTCAAAACGGACTGGGAGATTTGAATGGTGTGATTTCGATAATTAACCCTAACCCCCACGAGGTATTCTCTGAGCACCCTGCCAAATGCAACAGAATGCAACACAGCTGAAATAAGAACCCTGCCAAAAGCAATGTTGCACTGTGCAGTGAACTCATCTGTACCAGCCTTGTTGCTGGAGGCTTATACATGTATAATACTAAATACAAAAGAATGCATCAGACCAGGAGACATGCCTTGACTGCTAAATGCAACAACTTTTTAACATTAGTGCATTCTACTCTATTGTCTGAAGCCTGTAAACTATTGTCCCACCTTGACAAAGAGTACATTGTGACTTCTGGGTTTAACAGCTTAAACCTCATTGTGATTCTGGGCTCTGGGTGTGATTTTGAACCCTCATTGTTAAAATCACATCCACTAATCCTCCTGTCCATTTTGAATGAAATATCAAGGGTTTCAACGAAAAAAAAATATCTTTTTCTGGTCCCTGGGCCTATGGCTGTGCATTTTAGGATAATTCGAGTATTTGGGTATTCAATTGTGATTTAACTCCGCATTCAAATATTCCGAATAGAAATTACATGCGCCAGCTGAAAATTGCTGGCACCATACACTAATTCCTCGCACCTGTTGGGATTTTGCTTGTATTAAAATCCTAAACCTGCTAAATCCAATAATTTTAATATGATTTTGCATGTGCCCAATGGGGTTAGGCTAAGTGGGTCATTCGATACACCCGAGGTGAAATTTCCCATCAAGTATCAATAAAATTGACTTCACACTAGTTTTACTTGTTTGGCAGGTACTTTGCTTTACACAATCACTCCTGGAGATACAGTGTAGAAGGCATTAAAGAATTTGTCCTGAATTGCAAAATCTTATACATGTCACTATGTAACAAGGACACCTAAATTGGACCCCTAATTTATGGAATGACCCAAGTGCACGATTTCAAATGGGAATTTTTTTCTTCCTCTGGAGGCTGACCAAATGCTTAGAACGTTTGAGTCAGAGAAAACTATTCTGATATCGATGCACGACTGAATATTTTAGGACTCAGACTACTTGGCACAGTGCTTTGCAGGCCCCAACGCACCTCTAAAAAAAAATAAAAAAAAAAAAAAAAAAAAATAATAATTTAACTAAAGGATAAACAAAACATGTTAGAAACTCCCATTCCTGGCCATCTGTCACTTCCAAGCTCCGGTTGTCTAAAAACCGAAACCGAGGAAACGGACCATTGCCCAATCCCCGATAAATGTTTTCCTGAATCAGCACTACAGGAAACTTTACATAAATGTCGGGAAAAATGGATAAAGTAAATACACATTGTAACAAAAACCGTTTCCTGCTTGAAAGGGGGATTCCCGACAAAATCCTTTAACTCATTCAAAGACGGTAAATCAAACAACACGACTTCAAATGCGCTCATTAACAAAACATCAGAGTGAATTGTTGTCCAAGTTCAAAAGTTCAAGCTTGGGGGGTAGTGACAAGAAATCTTGAAAAAAATGGGGGGGGGGGGGGGGGAATGGGTGGGGTAGTATTATAGCACTAGCACTGTTATAAAACCATTTTATTTGATTGATTGAAATCACCTAATACAAGGCTAAAATACACTTGAGAACTCTTTAGTTTCCCTTGTGGTTTGATATTATACAAGTTAAGTCATATCCTCATTGAGTGATCCCCACAATGTCGCTTCCCAGGTTGTATAATAAAATTGGTCGTGATCCCTGGCTATACGGCATTATGGGTTGATGACTTCTGACTAGCGCCCACCCGAACAAAGATACTGACAATTTGAGAGACTGCCAACATAGGGCAAGATAGCTCAGTTGGTAGAGCACTAGTACAGTATTCCAGAGGTCGCGGGTTCAAATCCCTCTCCTGCCAGTTTTCTTTGTTCACTTTGAAAATTCATTCAAATTACCCAGTCAGTTTGCCTTGTGGTTTGTTTGATGATACTTCAGATGTAGACAGAGTCTAGAGACTCATTTGCATCATTTATTAGCACACTCACCAATATAGTACTTGCAATCGGTGTCATGTTTATTCATAAGCTCCAGGAGGCGGACCTCTATCTGGGCCTGATTGAGGAAAGGCTTCTTGTTCTTGATAATCTTGATGGCGACATACTCTTGTTCCTGGTGGTCGTACGCCTTGGCAACCTGGGCAACAAAAACGTGAGAATAAGAAGAATCGTAAGTCTGAAATTCAGATTGGCAATGACATTAATTTGTACCACTTTGTGCAGCCATATAAATGCTATGTGCGATTTAGACCGTGGAGACCATGGTTACGGTTTGTTAACGGGGCCGTTTTTAGTAGGGTGCTGGGGTGTATGCCAAGGCAGGCTTCTGCAGCCAAGCGTAATGCAAACAATAGGTCTTTTTCAAACCGTCATGGCCGTCCTCCGTATTCAAGGTTAAAATCAATGCAAAACCAACCCCCCCCCCCCCCCCCCCCCCCCCCCCCCCCCCCCCGAGTTTCATTTGAGGAGAAAAGCAATTTCCGCTGTAAAAAGGCACTTTGACATTGTACATGTATGACAATCAAATGGTCTATCATCGGGCACATTTCATCGGGCACATTTCATTGGGCAGAATACAAGAACCAGGAGCAAAGATAACTGTCCTATCACCATTCATCAGCATCAGCCAATCATGGCGTCTGGCAGGGTTATCTGCACGTTTCAGAAAGTCAAATGTATGACTTTTTAAGACGCTTTTTAATGCTACCCTAAACAACAATTTAAGACCAAAAAATAAGCCGCCAATTATAGCTTTTGGGGAGCTGACAATGACTCAAGACGGTGTTTTCATCAGAATGCGTGACTGGTTTACCGAGGTGGAAGCTGGGTTTACAAAAGGCGCGCTGGTCCACTGAAAGATTAATATGTAGGGGGAGGAGTTGGGGTGATGGAGCCAGAATGGCAGTGCGAGGGAAAGATCGAACCTTGCTGAACCAGGTGGAACTCGGCATAATTGGTGGGAGCACGCTGCAATTGATAGTGGAGGGAGGAAGCCCGAGTTCTAACCAGAGCTACGACTCCTCTGTTGCGACAACAAGAAGAACAATAGCTATATACATTTAGCTAATGAAGTTCTTGGAACTATTAATTGTAACCCCTAGCGTACTGTTCATGACCGACGCTAGATGTAGGGATGGATTTAGGATCCTGGGGATTGAACGTTCGGTAAATACAATGCGCGGCGTCTGCCAAGTGCGGTCAGTTTTACAGGAAAATTGCTGATTTACTTTTTACACGCTATAGTGATCGTTATTTACGAGCTTATAAGAAAAGTTATTACTTTAATACGTACATATTTTTTAAAGACCTTGGAGAACTGAATTTAATTTAACTTAAGACTTTTTAAAGACCCGCAGACACCCTGGTCTGGTGATCACGTGACATTGGAAGGCTAAAAAATCGTACAAGTGGCGACAAAAATAATGTAGCCCTCAATACAAACAGCAATTAAAAATTTTCCTGCACAATAAGACTTCATATGGGGATGATTGGGAAGCGAATTTGGGCTCTTAATCTCAGGTAAGATACACGCACTCCTACATTTTCATCACTAAAAGTTTTCATCAAGTATGCATCAGCTTGCAGAGTACCCACAACACGGCATATAAAAATGCAGTTATAAAAAGCCGCCACTGAATTAGTGAATTATCACTTTACAGAACAAATGTGACCCGCTCTGCAAAAAGGGCACATAAGTCGCTGTATGCTTTTACGAGTTATGGGCCGTTCAATGTAAAGAGTGTGAAAAATTCTTAAAACAAGTGATTTTGAAGGGAGGGATTTTTTTGCATTTCATAACCAAAATCTTTGATTTCAGTGAATAAAGTTGGAAAAAGAATGTGTTTTTGTCGAGTGCTTCCATCTATTGCTTTGCTTTTTGTTTTTTTAAATGGCTTGTTTCTCCTTAAGTCATTTCAAGAAATTCCTGAAAACAAACATGCAAATTTCCAAATATCTCGTCATTGCAAAATGCTACAGACCTCAGACATATACAGTACTGCTTTCAAGTAAGTACCCGTCGAGGGCTCGAGCGCTCGCAAATCACTCGAGAGTTACTCGAGAAAATTTCTTCCTGCCCGCGAGCGCTCGCGAGCGCTCTCGGGCGCTCGCGAGCGCTCTCGGGCACTCGCAAACGCTATCGAGTATGACTTCATCACGGGCTGCATATTCGCGGCATCGTGTGCTATCGAGGATCAGTCAGGCGTAACCGATGACCGCCACGCAATACTGTGTGCCGCCCGATTGATTTCAGCCGGCCGAGTCGAATTGGTCTGTTTACAAAAACTCTGCAGTCAGACAGAAACCACAGGTGTCAGGTATCGATGTTTACGCACGGAACTTTTCTGTGGTTTCCGTGAAATGAGTGAGAGACTCAGCAAGGAAATTGCCAAAGCACTTCGCTGTTTCATGGGTTTAAAAGAGTACTGTTGTTGGTCATATAATTTTTTTCAAATTAGCATTAAAAAATTGATGTTTGTGTTGCAATTTTGCTTTTTAGGAAAGAGGGGTGAAAATATTATCAGAGAGGCGAGGCAATGTTCGATATATTTATGGTGGTCAATCATTAAAACATTATTACCGTATACACTACATGAACTAACTTTTGCACTTTTAAACTCGGCCGTAATTTGTACCTGGTGGTCTTGAAGGTTTCGACGGTTCTTTTTTGTTTTAAATATATAAAATGTAAAAAAAAAAAAATTATACCCGAGGAAATCTACATTCATCGGCCCGCCCGCCGCCCCTACCCCCAAAAATCGTGTTAAAAAAACCCTTTACCGAATCGCAGAAGGCTGCGCTGGATAACTCATTCTCCCATTGGCTGAATTGTCTGAATGATTAATAGCGCGTCCGCATTGACACTACCTGTTCATATCGCACTGCACTAGCTGGCGCTGTACGTGCTATTGTTTTTCATGAAGGAGCCAGTTTATATTCTGCGGATTTATGATAAAACATGTTTTGGATTTGAAACTTTTTAAAAATATAATTTTTATGTTCTACGTATCCCGTGTAAATAACTTTACTTGTGTATCAGTGCCACCTTTGTTTAAAATTACAAAGGTGCAATTTTCTCGACACAAAATAGACATTTAAAATTTTGCAATATTACTTGTTGAGAATATTTTAGTTGAACCTTTCTTAGGGGCCATTCAAATTTTTCAATGATTTAAATTTAATTTTGATATTTTTTTTCTTAAATTTTTTGACCCACCCACCTCAATTTCTGATCTTAATATATTAACTTGCCATTCAATATATACACAAATTATAAAATGCATCCTGTCTCCAGCAATCCGGGGTTGTGGTCGCGGGGCCTGATTACTGGGCAAACCCTGCTCTTCTCGTACCCCTTACGCTAGCCCGGTCTTTCCTCTCGGGCACGTAGGGCCAGCTAGGGACGAGCTCGGCACGGTACACCCGGACTGCCCTGTCCGTGTTTGTGTTGATGTTTGTGTTGCAACTTTGCATGTAGGAAAGCGGGATAAAAAATATCAGAAAGGCAAGGCAATGTTCGATGGTCGAACGTATGTTTTGCACTAAGAAGATTCTTAAAACTATGCCGTCTGGACAAGTGAATGCCGTAATTTGTATCTGGTGGGCTTGAATGTTTCGGTGGTTGCTCTTTTTCCCCCAAAAAATATGAAATGTAAATAACAATTATACCCGAGGAAATCTATATTCACCCCCCTCCCCCCCAAAAAAATGCGTGTCGAACCCCCCCCCCCCCCCCCCCCCCCTTGAATCGTAGCAGGCTACGCTGGACGGTAAGCACTTATCCAGAACCACTAAAATGACATCGTCATGTACTGAAAAGCGCGATGCGCGCGACGATGTCATTTTGGTGGTTCTGGATAAGTGCTTACCTCGCTGGACAACTCATTCTATATGGGCTGAATTATCTGAATTGCAATAGGCCTACTTGTCGAAAAAAAAAAACTCCCCTGAATCGCAGCAGGCTCCGCTGGACAAATCATTCTCCCATTGGCTGAATTACATGTCTGAATATGTAATGCCCGTCGAAGCTTCGAAGAAACCCTTCCTAATAATCGTTGAAGGCTGCGCTGGACAACTCATTCTCCCATTGGCTGAATTTTCTGAATGATTAATAACACGTCCGCATTGATAGTACCTGTTCATATCGCATCACTGCACTAACTGGCGCTGTACGTGCTAATTTTTCATTAAGGAGCCAGTTTATATTCTGCGGATTTATGATAAAACATGTTTTGGATTTGAAACTTTTTAAAAATACAATTTTATGTTCTACGTATATAGTGTAAATAACTTTACTTGTTTATCAGTGCCACTTTTGTTTGAAATCACAAAGGTGCACATTTTTTTGACACAAAATAGACATTTGAAATTTTGCAATCTTACTTGTTGAAAACTTTTTTAGTTGAAATATTTTAGTTGAACCTTTCTTAGGGGCCATTCAAAATGTTCAATGTTTAAAATAAAATTTATATATTTTTTTTTTTTCATTTTTTTTGATCCACCTACCCCAATTTCTGATCTTAATATAATAATTTGCCCTCAATAAACAAAAATTATAACCTGCCTCCTGTCTCTAGCAATCCAGGGTGTGGTCGCGGGGCCTGACTGGGCAAACCCTGCTCTTCTCGTACCCCTATGCGAGCCCGGCCTTTCCGGTGTTGTGGAATCCGTGAAAACTGAGATTGGCAAGTCTGCTGTCTGGCCCTCCAGAGTGTTTAAAATGTTTACAATGGAGAGTTTATTGACTCCAGGTTTGAGCTTGCCCAACCGACCGAGCGCTATTTGCCAAGAAAATACGTCTTATTATGAATAAACATGAACACGGAAGGTTAATACTGCCTTCAGAACTTGCAAACCTTGCATGCTTGTCGGGATGGCGAGTAACACAATCTGGGGGGTTTTTCGAGGGGAAAAAATGAACAACGAAACGCTAACGTGAAGCGTTGAGGCATACTTTTTTTTTATTGTAAAAAGTATTTATTAATAACAATTTAATTGCTTATTACGTATGAGTGAATACTGTAAAAGAAAAAAAAAGCTGTAGAAGGTCCTCCGTTTCTGCCCAATTCTGACTGGTTTTGACATTATTAATAAACTCCGTATTTTTGGTAGGCACTGCGGGGGACGTATTAAGCCATGAACCCCAAACATGGCGGGCAGCGCCGGCACTCTGCCCTTAACTTTGCAGTGAAATCACCACATAACATGAGACAGGCGATCTATTTATAGTCTACAAAAATGGTGTATTTCCTATCCATGGTAGGAGCTTAAAAATGATAATTTTCACCAAAATGTGACCAAATTATTCCGATTGTATTGCAAAGAAGTTGTTTTCAAAACTTAAACTACTGTTGTTACCCTTTTGGTTACCCCCGGTGTAATTGTCATATTTTGACCCTGAAAACTTCTCAAAATGTGGTTTTTTGTACACTCAGCTATATTTAAATCTATGCAAATTAGTGGGCGTATCCATTTCAACATTCATTGCGAAATGCTTCTCTGCACTTGGGGCTGCTCGCACGTGGTTCGTGCCTCCTGCCTGATAATATAATTAGCTCTAAATAAATCAGCCGATTCTCTAGTCTAATGGGCGGGCTGAAATAAAATATCCTCCACCCCAAGAGCCCTAAAACTTTTAAAGTGATTGACAGCTCAACTTTTGCGAGGTATACGATTATTTATACATTGTAATACTATGTAACAGAATGTATACAATGGGTTTAGCTCCAGAGGTTCTTTGTGTAGGCCGCCCCTGGACAACTGCAAAGCCTGCGAAAATAAAACAAAAAATATTCCATGCCAACCACCACACGCGGCATCTGGCCTGGGAAGTACCGGTACATTTATCCAGCGGGCATTATCACCAGCGACAAAATGAGCGAGGTGATGGAGAGATCGACGTATTGCACAAATCCAGCCAGGTGGAGCTCGACTACCAGTATTTAAAAGTCATCCTAAAGGTTTCATTAAAAATATTTAAAAATTTCCATCTTTAAAAGGGGAACAAGGGAAATTCTCTGGTCACATCGAACATACCGATTATTATATAACGTACTAGTGGCCTTGTATTTTTATTTTCTTATCTGACGAAATCTTGTGGTTAAAAACTCTAGAAGTTTTAGCCAACATTTTTTTTTCGGTTCGGGATCATTCTTTTAAAATGGCAATTCAATTACAAAATATGTGATTAATATGTGATTCAGCAACTCGCAGACTAATAAATAGGGGAGAAAACAACTTTTTTTGTTTTAAGTATAAGTTTAGAATAATGGACAAGCTGTCAGTAAATCTGGGATAAGATGAAAAATATATTAAAACGTTCTAAATAAAGTATACAATCAGCGTACTGCAGACCCCGCAGACCCTGCAGACAGCACTTCATTCTAATAAGAAAGAAGCCTATTACCACCTCGGCTCTGGCTGGTGGCGGAAACCAAAAATAAACGCACACGGAACGCCATGTGACAACAATGCCATCCTTCAGGAGGTCGGCTAAAGTATCTTTCTGCGAAGCCCCGGAAGAATGCAATACAAGAACCATTTTTTGCATACAGAGACAATTTTCGGACCATGGAATGATGTAAGAAATTAGAAGAAGCATGCTTTTCCCTCGTGCCAATCACCCTTGGCCCCTTGCGTACGGTTGACACAAATACGTACATATTGAAAATTGCCACCTGGCCGGTTGACGTCTATACACGCCAGTTTCTGCATTTTCAATTGATTATTGGGGTTTTGTGTACGTTATGCTTGGCTTCTCAAGCCTCTTGTTTCCGTTTTGCTTGGCTGCACAAGCCGGCATGGTGACCCCCCCCCCCCCCCCCCCCCCCCCCCCCCCCCCCCCTCATATGAAATCCGGGGTCAAGGGGCTAGAATTGCCAGTGCAGAGCTCGACAAATCCCGGGCCCGGACGACAGGCCTCCGGGCAACAGGAGTTTCCCGTGATAGAGCCTGCCGGACCACCAACTGTATTGTACATGTTTTTCAGAGAATCAAACTCAATAATCATGGACCAGAACACAAAGTTGCACAGATCAGCAGGTACAAGCAAAAATAACATTAAACATTCACCCACAAATAAAGTTCAATATCATCGCCATTCAGTGACTTCGTATTCCGAGAAAAATAAGTGGAATACTCGTTCGCACAGAGCTAGCTGCCATCTTTATGCCACTGGTACCGCGCGCTGTCCATGTCCTGGCCGTGCAACAGTTTAACGGAACCAGCAGCCTCAACAGATTGCGCGTGCATGATCGATGTCAGTCACTTTTCATAGACTTGTTCCCGATCCTTCCCATTATCTTTTGGCTTAAAAAATAACGAAAAATATTAACTATAGCAGAACATTTCGCGCAAGTATCAGGGGTGTATTTCACGGGTTAGTAATTTATTTTGGCTTGTACGCACTACTCACGCTTACTTTGCGTAACTTAGAAAATGATGGAGGGACCGGGAACTAGTCTATGATTGATCGCGATGTGCTGAACTAGTTTCCGCCGCATGCAATGAAAAATACAAATGCATAATAGAGGCCGAAACCAGTCTGCACGTACGGGTAAACACTTTTGGAGTGCACGGTGGGGCACTTCTAACATTGTCTTAATATTAAAAAAATTGAGGGAATGCACTGTTTTATTCGGAGCGCATTTAGGTTGGAATTCAGGGTTTGATAATTTCCATTTGTTTAATAAAGTGACTTTCCCGGACATTTAGAATGGTACAAAATGGTTGGAAAACGGCATCAGGCACTCTAAGACTGATTTTCAACTTTTTTGTTTCAGAATCGGAATTTTTTGTCGGATTAATTAGGTTGGCTGTGTTTTTGCACCGATTCACCGAGTAGAGCCGCGTTTGGGTTCGAGGTCAAGATTTGTTTTTATACTGTAGGGGATATTTTTAAAATTTCAAAACATTTACAAAAAGTACAAAATCGCTGGGAAAAGTAATTCGTCCATTGCAAGTAGTCGTGCACACCATGGTATTCTGGTCATTAGGCAAAAAACGAAATTGTTGTGTCGCCCTCAAACCGACCGACCGTAAAAATCGACAGATTCAGGGTCGGCGTTTTTTAAAAAACATATCAATAAAAACATAACTCAGCCTTTAAGTCTCAAAAAGTGTTAAACCAGGGTGTTCGTTTAATGTGTAGGCCTAAACACGCCCGGGTGAGCGTGAATACGAAATTCGAAATACGAAATTCCCGACCGACTGACCCTCTTTTCTCTCCACCATCCAGGAACGATAAAAACATACATTTATTATTGATTTTAACATTGGAATTAAACCAAATAATTTGACCAAAAAAATGATTGAAATTTTTAAATTTTTGTAGTTGTAGCCAAGCCCTAACAACATCTTTAAGGAAGTTGTCTTTTAAAATATGTAATGGAAAATCCGAAGGAGAAAATGTTTAATTTCCAAATAATATCGTAAATTCTAGCCTGCTTAACAAAATACAATTGACCGAGATCCCCTGGGATGTTTTGAGGTATTTCGCAACCAGTGTGTGATGTCACGAGTGTAGATTGGGCAGTTGAAGACAACACAGCTTTGCAACTTTCCCTCCGTTCACCACCGCCGCGTCGTGCAGACTATCCACACAGCGATTTGCTCTGACTAGTATTATGACTGTAATGCGGACGTGGTATAATCCACACTGGAAACTGGCACCCGACGCGTGCATATTAAAAATGAGTACTGACGTCCGGGGCCAGCTGAAAAAAGACGTCGAGATGAATAAAAAAAATATAGCATTAAGCTGGGCTGTGGATAAACTCCCGAGGCGTGTGGAAAATTATATTAAAATTGCAGGATTCTGGACTGATAGAGTTGAAAAATGCTTACGCAAACCTACCGGACGAGTATACTGCACCCGACTTTGGAACACTATTCTCGACAATTCACAGGCTGCGTTTTTCAAACATACATGTTCGATTATTCATGGTTCGGTCAAAAAATCGCTGTGTTCCCTTTTTTTTCCTCCGCGGCCCGATCTAGAATTTATTCGCTTTATTTATAAATATCGATCTTAATCAATTAACCTTGAGATATTTTCTAACCGAAAAATATGCTCACGATTTGCACAATCGAATTTTTGTTTCTTATTTAGAAAAATGGACGAAATGTGCACGTACAAGAGATCGCGGGTCGACACGTACACATCCGCCACGCGGACAGACCAGCATATTTCCACATTCCACGGAGAAAAAAAACATCCCGTTTGTAATCCCGAACGCTGTCGCGTGTCATACGGCCGTATCGCGATCGGGCCGTTATACATGCATTGCAATTTGGGTTAGTAGAAGTTCGTTCACGGGTCAGTGAGCATATCTGCGAGCGTCGAGCACTCGAAGGGGCTTTCGTGTGGTCTTTGTTCGTTCTGCACAGCTGCGTGGGGAAACGAGTTCGAGCGTGCGTTTCCGAGTGGTCTCGAGTTCGAGCATGCGGCTTGCGTGTGGCCGGCAAACCGCACGCAAAGTCCTCGCACACGCAAGCACACGAAGGGGTACTTACTCGAAATCAGAGCTGTACCATATGAAAGCTTATAAAATGGCCTTTCCAGCTATATATAAAACACTATTTTCAAATTTTGCAACATAAGTGCCCTTTTTGCAGAGCGGGTCACAAATGGCATTATCATTAAATCTTCTAGTCACACCAAGACAAACTGAAATAATCCCTAAACAAGGAACAAAACAAGAAAAAATACTGGTGGAAATAATCTAAGGCCATGACAAAATAAATAAAAATACAAACCAAGGTTACACAAATCAACAAATACGGGCAAACAAAATCAGGTCATTAAACTTTTCAATTTCAGCCTCAGACACAGCGAGTGCCACTGCGAGAACGTTGTTCATGTCAGCGACTGCCTCGGGAGCGGGACGGCGATATATTTGCCCAGATTATTCACGACGCACCGGTACGGTCTGGCCCGACCGCCATGCTGATGTTCCTCACACAGAGCCAACGTCTGCCTTTAATAGGATGCTTGCAAAGTTTGTCGACCCCCCGAGGACTGGGCAGGGACAATACATGTACATGTACATGTTTGTAATTCACTGACATTTAAGAGACATGTACATGTACATGTTTGTAATTCACTGACATTTAAGAGTACATGTACATGAGGCTGGGCATCTGTTAACCCTAACCCTGCCAGACACAGCACAGTGCATCTGTGGTGACAGCTTGACCTTGCTGCACTCAAGTCAATGTGACAAAGTATGCAATCTGATGGGTCTGGCAGGGTTTTAGCCAAAATACCCTGGAGGGTTAGGGTTAAATAATGTGTAGATTACTGTACAGGAAAATTTATATTTGCAGTCAACACTCCCGCCCGGGTTACAGAGAGAATCACAGTCCATGTGAATCACATTCAGTAAGGTAATTAACATGCTCACAGAAGTGAACTAAAATATCATGTACTTGTTAGGTTCTTAGCTCTAACCCTAACCTCACATAAAACTACGATTTTTGTAAGAGGATTTTCAAACATTAAAACAGCACAACTAGACCCGCAACTAGTATCTTGAAGATATACATGTACATGTAGGCTACTTTTCGAGTTTCACTGAAAAAAACATCTGGTTTTCTTTTTTAAATTGCTATTTTTCTAAAAATACAAAACTTATTGACTTTTGAATGAGGCATCTTACCAAAAACCCACCGACACTGAATTATCAAATTATTACATCACAAACGTCAAATATTTTGTGGCCTTTTTCCCCAAAAAGGTTATCAAAGGATAAAATTAAAACAGCATGTTGGTATAAAAACAAATATTTTTAATTTTTACCATGGTTTTGTGAAATACCTTCTGGTGTGGTAAAATTTTTGAGCTACGCGCCCGGCTGTCTGGTAGATTTTTTCCCCCTGAAATTCAAGCCCCGATTATAAATGGATATTGATTATTTTAACGCAGTTCAGCATTTCATATAAATACCCTGCCTATGTCGCGACATGATGTGATAAACCTGTTGGTGCTGGCTCATAATTTCATTACAAATTAAATGTATCAAAAGAAACCTGCAGAATGAAACGGAATCCGCTCATTTCATGCATGACTGAGCCACACACCCCCACACGGCTTTCCAGACCGAATATGCAGACTCGTTAATGAGCCCGGGGTGAAGTTTGTGGGTCAACTCTTGTCATTTAAACCTGCGGACTGGGACGTCGCAATGTGAACCGCATGCGGGATGAGGTGAATGAGTGATGAGGGTTGTTGGGTCATCCATGCATGTCCTGAATTATTTGTAGAATTGTTTTGTTTGCCGTGCCCTGGTTAACGACTCGTTGGCTGGGTCTTTTCAACTACTGTACATGTACATACATGTACCTGTCTAAAGGAGAAAATATATTAACAGCCAATATTTTAAATATTGTCCAAAAAAATCAACAAAAAAATCTAAAATGATCTGTGACCTAAAATGTTCTGTGAAAAATGTTCTGTGATCCAAATTCCAGTGTGGTGTGTATATTCTAAACTCCAATGGTGTAAAATCTAAGCATATTTTTATGGTTTTAGCCAAAGGGGAGTCTCGTTGCCTTATGGGCCGTCCAAATATCCTCTCCTGGTTTTTTTTTTTTGCACCCTATTTGGATTTATATTTAAAGCAACAGGGTTCCTGGCTGTCAAAAAAACTGCAAAAAACTACTATAAAAAAAAATAAATAAAAAATAAGAAAAAATACTTTTTATCGTCCCTGAGGACTGTCCGCGGCCGTGCAGATATCTTCCGCAACCGCTTCCGGCCCGGTTGTTTTACATCAAGGTCGCGGTAAGTGGACAGGGATGTTAGTTTACCGCGTGTCCCCATTGGACTTAATTTTGTCACTCTGCAGGAAAGTCGCGGCAGATCCGACAAAAAAAGTCCAATGGAAACGCGGCTATAGGGTGATCGCAGTGAGTGACTGGATGTGTATGCCAGATGCAGCACATCCTATCATGAATACTTTGCAATGTAGGGCAGCCTTGACCACGACCAACCACGGGGTGTACTGAGTGACTTGTGTCCTCTCAAAGGCTAGCACCAGCACAGAGATACCTTAGCATAGTGTATGATTGATCTATGATGGATCTCAAAGCATTGAAGCACTGACCTCTTTCTGACTGGTCATATTTGACTGGTTTATTTGTTACAGTGGGGTGCCGTGGCCTGGTGGTAAAGTGCACCAGACCCAAAATCTCAGTGGTCCTATAGATTATGGCCCGATGAGCAGGGCTAATAATGTAGCGCTTTGAGCACAGTTTTTAGGTGGTTATGTGCACTTTATAAATCTAAAGAATTATTAAATATTATTATTTGAATAAGCACAAAAGAGGTGAGATTGGCCAAAAAATGAAAAATCCACAAATTCCATGAAAATTCCATGAAAATTCCACGAAAATTCCACGAAAATTCCACGAAAATTCCACGAAAATTCCACGAAAATTCCACGAAAATTCCACGAAAATTCCACGAAAATTCCTTCAGGACCCCAGATCAACATATAGTTTCTATTTGCCTTAAGGCACCCCTTTAAAATATCCATTTTAATTTGTCTATATCCACTTTTACAGGTAAAAACACCTTTTTGTAAACACCTCAGGAATTCCAGATTGCAAAAGAGATTCTTAAAAAATTCTGAAATCCCGACAAAAAATCCTGAAATCAGGAAAAATCCTGACAAACCTCACCCCTTGCACACAAGTTTCATTACCCTGTCCAACATGGGCTGGCAAACGCACATGAAATGGTCTACAATGTTTGGCGTTACTCACCTGACCGAAGGAGCCTTTCCCGATGAGGGAATCGATCTCGTACCGGTCCTCCCACTTCTCCCCATTCCTGATGATGTAGTCATAGTTGTCGTCGTCGTAGCCGTCGTTGTAGAGACGCTTTTCCTTCTTGTGACTTGTGTCATCACCCTGGGCCGGTAAAGCCCGACGCTTCTTCTTCGCGTAATAAACCTAGGCCGAAGAACGCAGAAAGAGATTCTGATAAAAATCATTTACCCACATGCTGGCTGTCTTTCCAACTTCCTTACGACAACCAAAAACACCTGGGACGAATTTCATGCCACAAGATGATGGATCCTATGCTTACTGTCTGCAATAAGCCAATTCAGTATCTCAAAGGTGAAAGGTTATTCGGGATAAAATTGCTGACGTAATGTCACGCCATGTTACGCGAACGCCCATTCTGATTGAATTTAACACGTGCGCGTTGTGTGACCACCTTTTGCATTCACACGCACGCATTAGGTCATGCGGGTCATTCGGGATAAAATGTCATTCTGCACATGCGCAGTTGAAATACCGAAGTGGCTTATTCTGTGCTAACCGAGCTAGCAACCCGGTAAGCAAGCAGACCCATGTGAAAAAATAGGATACAGTGTAGTAGGATCAACATTTTCATAAAAACTGGGCAAAAGTAGGACTTTTGAAGGACAAAATCAGGATAATAAGTAGGACTTTTGCGGGATAATTGGAGTAGTTTTCATTGATACTCGTGTCCACAGCACCACAAGCCTCATTTGCCATGTTCTGTACTCACAACACTTGTGCTCCATCCTCAACTACAATCTCTTGGAAGTAAAGTTGCAGTACTCACCTGCACTCAAGCCATTCATTGTGTGATTTACATACACTTATTACAGTGTGTAACACTGTTGTGAAAAATATTCAATGAGATTTTTTCAGAATTGTTGGGACAAAAAAGTAGGAAATAAGTAGGATATAGTAGGAATTTCAAGAAAAAAGTAGAAAAAGTAGGAACAAGTAAAAAAAACTGGGAAAAAGTTGGAAAAGTAAGAATACTTGAACGCCTGACAGAATCCCTAGTTATAGAACAACGGGGCACGAGCCAAAATTCCTTGCTGACTGTTACTTTTTTGTGATAATTGGCAGCCATTATTGCTCAGTGTAAGCAGATCCAAGAAATGGGGCTCACGTTGAACGATGGCAAATGCAGGAAAGTACAATGTACAGTGTAGGGTTGCCGGTACACCATGAAAAGATATCTCTCTTTTGAGAAAGTTTGTTGGCTCTGAAGAGCTGGTGGTGAGAGTATGATCTCGACGTTTCAAAGAGTATGCTCTATTCATCTTCAGCAGACTGCTGGACTGGGGGAGGATGCTTGGTGTGGTCGTTCAGGCGTGGAGCGGAGGATGCAGAATGACTCACTCCACTGAACCAACCACCATCCCTCCGACATGCATCATCGACCACCCAGCTCCAAGCATCCTGCACTGTACGCCTGAACGACCACACCGAGCATCCTCCACCAAGACTGTTCCCAGTGTAGTACAGTGTGTTCCCGATTGGAAAAAGAAATGTTCTCGTCGGAATGCTCCAGATGTTTTCTCTTAAGCTCAGTTCATACTTCACAGTGAATTCCAAAGAGTGAAGTGATTTGTTAACCCTAACCATCCCTAACCTGCCAAAATCAAACACCCCATTTGTGTTGAATTTTGTGTGATTGGGTACTGTAGAGCCTTGGCACCATCACTTTGCATGGGACTTGATGCCCTGATTTTGTCCAAGTACAAAGAATGTGCCATTGGTTTACTACACAGTGTTGGAGTTTGTGTGGTTAGGGAAGGATTCTAGTAAAAAGCCTTGGGCTGTTAGGGTTAATTAAGGTGACGGTAAACGTCACATGGAAACAACAACTGTAAAATTCACTGTACTTTGGCCAATACTTTGTCCAAATCAATGTGGGCAGCTAAATTAGTTAAGAGAGGCCCAGTATCTAAGTATTAACCCTAACCCCAAACCTCCAAGTGTGATTTACTAGGAATTGTACCCATCCTTGTAAATTCCTGTTAGATTTATTGCCATTGATACCGGTATAGAGGAATCCCACAACAACGAGTTTGGGGCCGATCTGCGCACTTCCGCGTTTGAAAACGAGGATCTCAATGTCAGAGTAAACAACTTTATGCCGATCGTGCGCCTGCGCTGCCTTATATGGCCTGAATAATTCATGCATGAATGTGCTGAAAAGCGTTGTTGTGTTTGCCACTGCCATTCTCACTTTCAACCCGGAAGTGCGCAGAAGGGGCTAATGTGAAATTCCTCTATGCTGGAACTGGTATTATTAGAAAAATCTAAGTCAGTTTTAGTTGATGGTTACCCAGGGGCAATTAGCCAGTCGATTTGCTCATCGTTTATCTAACCCAAACCCCTACCCCTTCATCAGCCCTACCTCGTTAATATGCTTGTACGTCTTGATCAGGTCTACGCTCAGCTTGCGCAGCGGGGCTGTGGTGGCGTCGCGGAACGTCTGCGGGATGCGGTTCTGCATGGCCGCCATCTCCTCCTTCTGGGTGATGTAGCCTTGCTCCTCAAAGGTGCCTGCTTGCGGACGGGACGAGCGGGTCACGTGATTGGCCAGGGAGCCCTGCGTTGTCGCCATGTCGATCGTATCTAGTTGGCGACGGTGGCCGTCCACGAGGTCGTCATCGTGGTAACCGTTGGCCGTTGTCAGGGTGTAGCGCTTGGCAGTTGGACCTGTCAAAAGACAAGAAAACAAAACCAAGACAATGTCATTTACAATCAGAAAAAACAACTTGTCGAATGGAGATGATTTGAGGGAGGTGAAATGCAGAACTTCAAGGAGCCGCTTAGTAATTGTTAAGGCTGCACTTCTCTTTCCTGGCCAATCAAGGTGTGGGCCACAAAAGACAAATCACAGGGAAAGAAAGGTATCTATTCACATTTCATTGGAAAATTGTGAAAGATTATACATGTAGGTGGAAGGGAAGCAGGTTGCAAGTAAGGAGTTCCAAAGAGAGGCAGTACGAGGGAAAACAAACTTGAACAGTACCTCACAGTACTAGCCTTTGGGAACAACAGTGAAAGGATGTGATGAGACAGCCAGGCGAGTAAAGTGCCTGAAAGTTTGGACAGGGGAACTACAGATAAAAAGGCCACTGGAACACCTTCCATGATAGTATCGATAAAAGAGCAACAGAACGTCAGACATGAAGGGGTTCCAGGGAAGATGCCCAGGGCCCGAAAAATGTTGGATTCTAGATGCTCCGTGGTGCAATCTGATTCAATGCCTGGCCACTTTTCCTTGACTGTTTTGAGCAAAAGTTTTTAAGATTACATAGGCAAAATTTAGTTCATTTGAAATTTTTTAGAATATACCCCTCTTAAATTTATAGCGTAGTGGTAGTGTAGGGGCAGGATTCAAGCCTAGTGCTAATTCCCGAAAGCATAGTGGGTGCTAGCGCTATTTCATGCCTAGCGAGAACACTGCTTCCATTCCTGAAATCCAAGGAGGAGCAGCACTTGGGAATTATCAGGTCGTGGAACTAGACTACATGTAGCTGGCTTTCACCAGTTCACGGATGTGTAACCAATTGCCTAACAAAATGTGGACTGACTAAACTTGGTAAATTGGGGACAGTATTTGAAAAAAGTCCAAGATGGTCGGCCGACCATCGCTGGAAATTGATAAAAAATTCAATTTTTTTTGAAAATGACAGCACACCACGATTTCACAGGATGCTTGAGGCTATTATTTACTTACAGTCAAGTGAGGTATTTCGTAATATTTCAGTTTTTTTTATTTTTATGCTTGCAATGTCGTATACAGTGGAACTCCGCTATAACGATCATCGTGGGATCCACAACGTTTTTTTTGTCGGTATAGCGATTTTCAGCCGCCGGTTACTTAAGGAAGACTTTAAACATGTGAAGGCCATTGAATTATGTAATTACATGTTCATACTTTCTAAGCTTACCGAATTCTAAAGCAACAACTACCTTTTCCCTTCTATTCCTTGGGGAAATAATAGCCACCTGTCACTCTTCAACATAAAGCTGCGGCTGTTTGGGAATTACAAACAGCCCAAATGCCCAGTACATGTATTTAATCCGTTGCTTTTTTTCCCAACAAAAATGTTCGGTAAGGTTTTTACACAAAATTTGGGAGCCAAGGATGGTGTTCGGTATAGCTGAATGTTCGGTATGGGCTCCGTGCATCAACAAAAGAGGGCGCTGTCCACATAGCAACCGCACTTCCGTGGGGAGTACGTCGCTGGTATTACGCACTGCGCTCCTCGTTCATTTGATACTCGTATACCAGTGGGATTGCTTTGTCTGTTTGCCGACTCTCGATAATTGAGTTTTCAATAAGAATATCACAGCGGGAACCAGACACTTAAATTGAAGTCAGGTAAGATGGCGTCGATATTGACCCCCAAACTCGCCTTTTCTTTCCGCTGAGGGGGTAGTTGTGCACGGAGCTCATAGCTGAATGTTCAGTATAGCAGTGTTCGGTATAGCGGCATTCCACTGTATTCTCTTTCATGCTTGGACAAGTACATGTATGCATTGGGCCCAGTAAGTATTTCACGGCCATGGCCTTCACTGACCTGGTGTTGGCCTCGGTGCCCTTCTGAAATTTCCCCACAGGTGTTTGAATCTGCTATGTACCTTTACAAAAAAGGGTTCGTCCTTCAACCAAGCCTGCTGCATTTTTGTTTTCAATTTCAATGCTGGACTTTGAAAACTGGCTGAGGCATAGTTATTTGCAAGTGGGTCATTCCATAAATTTGGGGTCCAAAAGTGTGACATTTTTTTGGGTGTCCCTGTTACACCCGACCTGTGTAATTTCCCATCAAGTGTCATTAAAACTGGCTTCACACTATAGTGTACATGTAGTTTTACTTGTTTGGTAGGTACTTTGCTTTACATAATCACTCTTGGAGATAGAAGGCATAAAAGAATGTGTCCCGATTTGCAAAATCTTATACATGTCACTATGTAACAGGGACACCAAAAATGGACCCCAAATTTATGGAATGACCCACATGTTTTGTATGTTATGTAGACACACTGTTTCGGGGCTCAATTTAAGGAATTCTACACAAATTACCATGCCCCAAATGAGAACTCAAAGGCTAAAAAAATCACCATTAATGTCTATGATTAAAATCCTCAATGTTCAACAATCAAACTAAATATATTTTAGCTCATAAATACAGTAATTGTCAGACTTTTTTTTTTTTTTTTTTTTTTTTTAAATATGTTTTTTCTTTTTTAAGTTAATGTAACTTATTCTTTTTAATGATTGTGTAAATTTTAATTGTTTTATCTTAAGTGCTAATGTAAACTAGACATTTTTAGTCCTTGGACTTTTTGTTTGGTATTTTCTAGAAATAAAACCGAAATGAAATGAAATGAAATGAAATGTATATGAGATATTTAGGAAATTCTTTCTTATCGTATACACTTGCAAACTGATAACCTGTTTGTTGTTTTTCTTTCCTTTTTTTTCCCTCCTGATGCAAGGTAGAAAATCTGAAGCTTGGGACTTTGTCTGAGATGTCAAAGTTCAAGTACACAGTGTCCCTGCCTAGCCCTATCAAAGGATAGTTTGTTATCAGTCTATGGAGTTAGGGGAAGCGTGAGAATTTGCACTTGGATATCAACACAAACTTTGTAACTTTGGGCCAAGAAAAAAACAACTTCAGTTTCAGGGCTCGCTACTTTCAGGTCAAAAGCTTAGATTTTAAAATTTCTTTTAAATCAAGTCTCAGACGGGGGAATATGAAGCAGGATATGGGGCAAAGGGAACTCCCCCTCTTTTGTGTTGGTCATTGTGTTCCCGGAATCTCAGGAATTTATTTTTAGAAATCTAGGGGGGGGGGGGGGGATGTGTTAGGTAACAATAGTCTGGAGTGTGTATAGTAAAGTCCCAAGTTTCCCGTTTTCTAAAATCAAAATTCCGTTTTCTTAAAATTGAAAATTCCGTTTTCTTCGGGTTTCTTTTAACATACCTTTCACTTCAGGCTTTCGGTTGCATGTTGATGTGCACTGCAACTTAGTTAAAGCGCCCTTCAATATCGCCATTAAATCCGAAAAAAACTGATACTGCGATCACACACAAGTTGAAGTTTCGCTCTGTCAACGCACGCACGTGGTAGCCTGCATACAATGTACATGCATACAATGGATGCGATGTTGTTCTGTGATGCATAATTCATGACGGACATCTTGTCTGTGCACCAATCCGGTACCACTGCGCGCGCGGTGTGAGCCCAGCAGGTCGTCGTGTAGCAGTTGTGAATGCTGGCGATGTGGTAGTCTAGGTTTCAAGACGTTCTTTGCGGTCATTCCTAGCGCGGCGTATTTACCTTCTTTATACCACGCGCTGCATGCAGCGTGCTTGTCGCATGTTGAATCGCACTGCAAAAGGCATCTTGAACCAAGACTTCAATCTGCATTTGACACGAACTCAGCTGGTTCCCAATGAAATACGAATCCCTGCAGTACTGCCGTGTTACCAGTGATGTCGCAGCATGTACGTACGTGCGTGCGTGCGTGCGTTTGGCCAGCAATCGCTTCAGTACCGGTACGATGTGCATATTTGGTAAGAAAGAAATGAATACAACACTACGAAAAATCACGATAACGGTTTATTAGGTTCCTTTTTAAGTTTTCATGCATTTTTTGGCAGTTTATATAGAATTCCGTGTTGTCCTCATTTTCCGTGAAATTCCGTCCGTTTTCCGTATCACGGAGGACTTCGGACTTTAGTGTATAGGGTATAGGGACAAAAGGGGGTATCCCTATGCCCCATATCGTGGTGCTGGGTATCACTGGGGGAGGTGAGTTGGTCTCACCTGCGGGGAAAGTTATCCCACCTGGGTCTACAGGTCTGAAAAGTGAGGTCATTTTTCTGGAATCTGTTGAAGAAGTATCCTCTACTTAGATCTGGGCCCAGGAAAACCGTAAGGGTAGTAGGGTTGGTAATTAAAAAATGTTTTCAACCCTACCACCTCTGATCATAACCCTCCGATTGTAAGACTTTAGCCTTGTATTTGGTGATTTCAATTTCAGTTTATCTAATATAAAACAGAACTTTTGCAATGATAAATGTTGCTTGTTTCTAGACAGCACAGATACTGATTTCGGGGTCACATTTGAAGTGGAGGGGGGGAGGGAGGTGGAGGGGGGAGAGGGAGGGGGAGGGGGAGGGGGGAGGGGGGAGGGGGTGGGAGTGAAGTTGGTCTCACCAACAGTTACCCCACCCAGGCCTACTATTTCTCCGGCTTCTATTAAAGATTTCTCATCTCCATCTGCATGTAGATCAAGGCCCACAAACACCGTTCAGGTGGTGAGGCAACCTTACCATCCCTGTAGCCCTTCAGTAATTACATGTACATAGAGTTCTTTGAAATGGCCAAGTTCCACAAAAACAACATTTTATGAGTGTGCAAGCTGTGCTCCCTGTACGTGCAACACCACCACCCATTACATCAGTCCATTCTTTTGTGTTTTAAGAATTTAACACCAACATAAACCACACATATTTTGATTGACCCAAAGTCCGGAAGAAACAAGACTTTTTGCTGTCCCGGCCAAAACCCCACTGTTTGATCTGGTGGATATTTGGCAACTATTTCCCATTGTTAGTGGGTAAATATTTCACAATATAATGCCTCTTCCAGATTACAATGGACCATGTGATTTAGGGCAAGTGCCGAACAATTTAAATTGTTGAACCATTCCATCATGCTTACAACATGTTTGACTTATACCTTAATACTGATTCCCAATTTTGGGAGCACTTTTTGTATTTTGTTATACCACGAAGACTACATTGTAAGTGCTTGTAAGGCAAATCTCTCTGCATTGTACATTGTACCCGTAGCGATCTGTCAACAGCATGATGGTTGGACAAGTTACTTCCATGCTTGGACAGGAAAAAGTAATTTTGAAGGGGCAGTTTTGTTCCTTGTTGAAAATGTACCAATCCCCTTAAAACAATTATTATATTCATAGAATTCTAACAATACTGGCAATTTACTACCAACGTTGGAGGTATAAGTTACATAGTACATGTTACAGCAAAGGTTATAATATGCAAAATTAAGCTTAAGTGGGCAGGTATTCTTTTTTACGGGAAACAGATGAGCCGATTAATTTCAGATTGCTGGTAGTCCACGCTAGTTTGTAGTCAGCAGTATTAAAATTGTATTATATTTTAGGTCAACCTTTAGAAAAGTACAATTTGGAAAAACTAACCTGCATTTACAACGGGTCAATGCAGCTATACACATGTGTAAAGATAATGGAACACAGGAATCCTCAATGCTGGTTTCTGTGCTAAAGGCCTGCAATTCTGCGCTAACCGAGTTACATTTAGCAAAGAGATTCTGTGCTAACCCATTTAGCACAGAATCCCTAGGGACACGACGCATGCAAACGCACGAACATGAAACTTCCTTGCTAACCCGGGAAATACGCTAAGCATTAGAGCAGCCTTTTCTGCTATAGTTGGGGGCAATTTTTCATTAACGGATTCTGCGAAATTGGGTCAAGAGGAACCTGGTTTGAGTGCACGGTTGCGCATGCTGTGTTTTCTCAAACAACTTTCGTTTTCACACGGCCAATGTTTCAAGGAAATTTCCAATAAAGGGAACAAACGCGGAGCGCCTTTACGCGCTCACAAGGCCGATACATGCGCATGTGTTTTGTACTGAGCAAATGGGAGAAAAAGTGGGGTGAAAAAGCTTCGCATTTTTTGCATTTTTCGTAAGGCATTTATGAATGGGGATAAAAATGTGATGACCCGGTCTTTACCAGTCAATAATAACCTTGAAGGGTCACACCCGTCCTCGGTTATTATTGACGTGGTAAAGACCGGGTCATCACACTTTTATCCCCTTAATAAAATTCAAAATGTTCCCGGCAGTTTTAATCGCAAAAAAAGAACAAATGAAACATTAATGTAAAGGACCCTTGTGCAAACAAAGACATTCCAAACAAACACAAAGTTTCTCCGTCTACCAAATAAGGCTTTTTCCCCAGCTGTGACCAACCTCCCCTCTCCTCCTCCCCCAAGCCGCAAATGCCCCGGGGGGGGGGGGGTATGCTCAGATTCCTCCACAACTCTATTTTCACCGAGCCCAGGAAAAAATGTGATTTGTTTTCCTTCTTTAATGTAGTCTGTTCAAATTGTGAACATTCATGTGCTGCAGGTGCAGCTTCAGGGAGGGCACTTTTGCCCGGAGTCGGTGACATTGGGCTGTTGTGAGTCATGTATTCTTTCCATGTAATTCTAGGCTGGTACTTTAATTTCCCCCCCCCCCCCCCCCCCCCCCCCCCCGATTCCTTTCTTTCACTTCTGGCCAATGCATCTTGGGAAGTTCGGAAGAAGACTAAATCTTTTGACTAAATTTTGTGTTTCGGGAAAATCTTTCTTTGCTACATGTATATATATATATATATATATATAAAAAAAAAAAATCACAAAAGACAATTAAAACGAACTTTGGAATAGCGATCAATCCTGGAAGCATAGACGTGGACACATGTACATTGCAAGTGCGACATTTGGAATAAGATGCAAAAAGGTCAAATAATATATTTACAAAACGTACCAATTGAAAACCCTATTTAACCAGTTCACGCCGGGATTATTTTTCACGAGCCTGGGTGCCAGACGGGTTCAGGCCGTCATCTGCGGGTAGCACACCGTGATATTTCTGGCCTCGCTCACTGCGAGCCGGTCGCTGACAGATATTTCCGCTGGGTCCCGTTCTCGCTCGAGTGCGTGTATACACGTCATCCGACGCGAACTGGTTAAAGAGTTTCTATTTTCCTTTAAGCAAATTCTGTGGGAAAATCTGATTTACACAGGGAAGTTTGTTTAACCCTAACAGCCCAAGGCTTTTTACTAGAATCCTTCCCTAACCACACAAACTCCAACACTGTGTAGTAAACCAATGGCACATTCTTTGTACTTAGACAAAATCAGGGCATCAAGTCCCATGCAAAGTGATGGTGCCAAGGCTCTACAGTACCCAATCACACAAAATTCAACACAAATGGGGTGTTTGATTTTGGCAGGTTAGGGAAGGTTAGGGTTTTAAGGTAGTTCCAACATTTGCAAACATCAACGAACAAAACTACTGAATTATTACAAAATACCGTACTAGACAATGTACAATGTAGACTGTAAGTAAATAGCAGTCTCAAGCATCCTGGGAAATCATAGCACCTGGTGCACTGTCGTTTTAAAGAAAAGTGGAGATT